>JAOXNR010001378.1:0-10020 GCA_028571225.1 Parsonsia alboflavescens
TTCCAAGGCTTCAAATGGCTTGATTTCTTGCTTAATCACTCCTCCTTGATGTCCTCTATCATCCATATGTTGAACTCGTTCCTTGGTTTAGCCTCCATTGATTTTTGTGCTTCAATCAAAGTTGTAAAGTCTAACATAGTCTCAACACATTTGCTAAAAGTTTCAACCTTGTTCATTCAATTTCCAGCCTTGCAATGTCGTCTAATCCCCTATATAAGTCTTCATACTTGAATACATTACAGGGTTCTTCAACTTGTCAATCATCTTCAAGCATAACTTCTTCAATCATGTCAAGAACTTCAAGTTGTTTCAAGTTGTTCTTCATGGTCTAGCTTCAATACCAACCTTGCTACTTTCATCTCATACTTCCATGCTTATACTTGAAATTTTGATCTTTGTACAAGAACTCCCAATCATTATTAATATCATCTTCAATCTCCAACAAGTCTTTCTTCATTCTATATCTTCCAACCTTGTATTTGAAATACATGCTCTTGTCCATAAACCCCTTTATTCCATAACCATCTTCATATCACATCTTGCATGAGTTAACCCATACCATGTATGCTTCTTGATCTCCATTAGGCTCTGATGCCAAAATAGCTGGTTGGTGTTTGCCGATTTAAAATCACAATGTTTCTTATCATATTATCTTGTTTTATAATCAAATATGTAACATTATGACTAATAACCATTATGTCGATGTCTATCATTTGTAATAAAAATAATATCTTCCATAATAATATTCTAGTCTATAATAGTTATATCTATGGTCATTATAAGATTTGACTGCAGTATGCCAGTCATGACATACTACGCTGAAATTTTCTCTATCAACTCTATATAATATAGATGCAATTGATTCTAATATATCGTTTGGTAATTTAGAGAAATCTCTTTCACTTTCAGAAATTGAGTAAACTAAGGTTGAAGTGAATAAAATTTCTTTTATCTTTATCGGGTTTTCCTTTCATAATTTGTTTGATGTAGATTGTAAATCTTAACAAAGTAATCCCAATTATTGCACAACAATCGAAATGTTTGTCTATCTGTGGTAGGTAATTTAGATGCTATCATTTCTAATATATCTGGATGCAATTTATAGAAATCTTTCTCGGGATGCATGTGTTCTTTTTCCATTCATCATTTTTTTTTTTTGTAAGATATAAGAATAGTAGTAATAATATTTATATTATCTTAGGATAAGATTAAAAAGATATAAAAAGCCTCTATTGTCTCTAGCTAATCTACCATTAAACCATTCGTTAAAGTAATATTGGCTATGACTATTATATTTCCTAACAACAAGATTCCAATTCATACATACTTCTCGAAAATTCTGTCTATTGACGAAAAAAAGTTCAGATGCAATAGTCTCTAATATGTCAAGCGGTAATTCCGAATAATCTCTTTCAGGTTCCATATTCATTCCTTAAACATAGAAAAACATATTATTCAAAGATCATAAAATTTTTCAATTTATAGAAAAAAGTCCATCATGCTTCCGTACCTTTGTTTCCGCTTTGACTAGAATTACTCCGAGTATCCGGTAGAACTTTTAGCGTGCATCTCAGCACCAACCTTGAACCAGGTAACTTTCCTACCGTCCCTTCAGAATAACCCAGCACAGCCTAATGATTTTGAAAATTTAGAATCAGATTGTAGTCTTTTTATTTACACAGATACAGAGTATGAATCTACTTCTGAAGATGAATAACTAGATTTTATAGGAACAAGTTCTTAACAAGAAAATATAGATAATTTTGTAGAATATATTGGAGAATATAATCAAGATATACTAGTAGATAAGAGAAAGTTAAAAGAAATACAAAAATAAAACTTCTCTTTATCTAATTACTCTGGATTTAAAGTTAATATAGAAGAAAAAAGGAGAATATTTTAATGGATTGGAATTACTTCTGTAAATATACTAATAGACACTGGAGCTGATGGAATTATATCAGTCATAAATTATGTGATAAATTACACAAATTTAGATTACAAGATACCCACAATGTACAAATTTTAATGGGGAAATACATGAGATAAATGAAGCAATAGAAACGATATTGAGATTTGGGAATGAAACAATCCCTTTGAGATTATTAATAGAAAATGAAGGATTTAATGATACTTTAGAAATCATGTTAGGAATAACCTTCCTAGATAAAGTAAAACCTTATTAGATAAGCACCCCCATAAAATCCCTAAACAGGCTTCTTTTCTATCTTGAATTCTAGTATCCATTATGGCCAAATCAATTGGTATATCTAATCCTTCTTTAAAAGTTGATTTCATTATTATTTGTACTGCTCCTATATGTATCCATCCTAAAGTATTCCTGATTTCAAGTTTTATCTTTTGTAATTTTTCTTAAATATCTTTTTTAGAGGGTAAAGGTATCATTACTTTATTAGAAGTAAGAGAAACATCTACAGCTCTCTCTCTAATATTCAATCCATAAAAAAGATGATGTTTTCTAGGTTTAATTCCTAATTTATCTAATATTTTAATTTTAAATCCAGAGTGATTAGATAAAGTGAAGTTTTGTTTTTGTATTTGTTTTAGCATTCTCTTATCTACTAGTATATCTTGATTAAGATCGTAAAATTTTTCAATTTATAAGAAAAGGTCCATCATGCTTCTGTTCCTTCGTTTCCGTTTTGACCAGAATCTTGGTGTGCGTTTCAATGCCAACCTTAAACTAGGTAACTTTCCTACTGTCAATTTGGAAGAACCCAGCAAAGCCTAAATTCGTTTTCTACCTTTAGGCGTAAGGAAATTTTGGATATGGAATATAGGGGAACGTCTGTATATAAACAATAAAGTATTGTTTCATTGATAAATTTATATATAAAAAACTAAAGTAAATATAGTGATTACAGAAAAAATTAAATAAACCCAAGGATTTCTAAAATTCTTAAAGGTGAAAGAGTGAACAAAGTTATTGTTAGGTTGTGTGATATGTAAGGTATTGCTTAATTAAAGTTACTACTTTTTTTAATGGTATTATTGTTTTAGAGTGTACATATATATTTATGTATAATATAATATAATACACAGTTAGTCATATTCTCTTAAAGGTATTGTTATTTAGATTATTCGAGTATCCAATATATTTTTTCTGAGTAATATGTTGATGTATTAAATTTAAGTGTTACTAATTAATATTACAATTGATGGGAGAAAAGGGTATGATTTGGATGAACCTACCCAAACAGACCCAAGCCCCAATCTAAATACCTAAAAGTCCGAATCACAAGTCAAGAGGAAAGGTGGGCAGCAATCTCTACCCACCAACCTTAAAATGAGTCTAGAAGAGGTCTCACTGGATTGCGACCTTTGACCCAGTGAGTTCCAATCCATCTCATATATCTTCCATGCCATGACTAAATATCTGTGACTCTTCACATACTTTGTGAACCTATAAATCACTCATCATGACCTTCTAAATTTGATAGTTGAGACCTTCAGCATCCACAAGTAGGTGGCGAAGTTGGTTTAAAGGTCGTTAACGAGCTTGTTGCTCTTAACCAGAGGCCTGCCTGGCAAGGTATCCCAACTTAGGGAAACTCCACGATTCTAGGAGCAATTAGCGGGATAAGATACGATTTCACAATTATCCTAATTGTTTATTGTCATATACTAGAAGAGTCACAATCAAACAAGGTAACCTATTATTTGGTATATATGATCGAAACACACACTATCCACTCACACAGATTGAACTAATTTACTCAAAGATTACTCGCTCGGAATACTAACTTAGGCATTGGAGCTATCCCTACGGCGACAGCCCACTCTGATTCAGGTTGCTATTCCAGGAGTCATTACAATTCGAGGTGACCCGAAGATCGTTTTCAGGCTCCATTACTTTTGGTGAAAGACATTCTAAAGCCTAGCTTTCTCCCATATTCACAAAACAAAAAAAAAACAAAGATTGTGATGATCTGATCACAACCAATGTGCGTTCAGCCACCACACTGTGGCAGGCCGCCCGATAGAACATAATTGCTTACTAGAGAAGTAGTGTCGGAAGACCCAACCCCAATGGAGGATAATAACAATAATTCGGGGCCAGCACATCAGCAAAACAACCAAGACTGGCATGGTCTGGACCATTACGGAGGGTCATGGTGAGCCACCCATTTGCAAGTGAAATTAGAGATTAGGAACACCTTAATTAGCAGGACAATGGTGATGACCCCACACCACAGGGATCAGGGGGAAGTCTGGTGTTCATTCCAGCTGACCTCTTAGAATGCATGGTGGTTGCCCTAAAAGGAATCTCGAGTAGAAGAGATTACATGTCAACGAGGCCTACTCCTGTTCCATGCTAGAGGTAAACACAATTACCTTAGATCAAGGGGTTTGCACACATCCTTACCAACCCCTACCTTTTGAAACAAGAAAAGACCTCCTGACTAATTTTGGAGGTTGGGAGACAGGCCAAGCATCGGAAAGATCACAGGGTGAAAAAGTCTCACCTGTGGTCGACCTAAGAGAAACCCTAAGCGATGGAAGGGCTTATGACCAGAGAGACATGCTTAACCGAGTTGCCATTTCATGGGGTCAACAACAAGAAACAAGTCCCGACAAGCAGGGGAGCTCGTTTAAAACTCATCTTGGAGAAAGGATACCTCCTCGATGTAGCCTAATCGAAAGGACAGGCAGCGACGCTCGAGGGGTAGCCCCGAATACTCTAAGAAGAGTGACTCTCCCAACAAATCAGGAGAAGAATGGAAACTAGGAGATACAAAGCAGTGTGGACCTATCGGAGCCTTCACCATTTGTCCACAGTATGAGGACTGCTCAAATACCATCGGGATTCAAGGCACTGCAAGTGGAGGCAAAGTACAATGGCACAGGGGAGCCTCTACAACAGATGGATGAATATGTTTAATATATGGAAGTGTTTGAATAATCTGATCATGTCAAATGCAGAGCTTTCCTTTCCACGCTGATCAAGAAAGCATAGTCCTGGTTCGAAGGAATTCTAGAAGCAAGTATCTCGAGTTGGACACAAATGAAGGAGTTGTTCTTGAAGAACTGTCAAAGTGGCAAAAGGTGTGAAAAGGACATCAACGATTTGTTTAATATCAAATAGAAGTTTGGTGAGAGCATAAGAAGTTTTTACAATCATTTGAACGACGAGGTAGTGGAAATTGAGTAGAAATACGACAATATCTACATCACTGCCTTTAAACAAGGACTGCAAGGGGGGTATGTAGCTCTCTTAGGCTGGCGGAAGACCCAGTGAATACCATCAAGGAGCAACAAACACTCCTCGAGAAGTTAAATAAGGCTGAAGAAATGACAATCCAGAAGAAGATTCCTGGATTTGCCTCGGCCACCAAGATAGAAACTAAGGGGTGACCAAAAATCCCACAATCATTGAAATAAGATAATAAAGATCCGCTTTCGAAATTAGGACCTTTAGATAAGAAGAAGAAGACCATAACAGACCTAGTAACAACTGCCTTGATGACTTTGCAGGCATAAAAACTAGTGGTCATGGAAAGAAAAGATCTTCTAAAGCCACCAAGACCTCTCAAAACTCTTCTCGCCAAGAGAGACAAGGCAAAATTCTACCACTACCACAAGGATCATGGCCACCTCACAAAGGATTACTTTGACCTCAAGTAAGAAATTGAGAGGCAGGTCCAGGAGAGCCACTTATAAGAATTCCTAGCTTGAAATGCAAGTCTTGCAAATCCACCTCCTGCAGCAGCAAACCCTCGATGACCTTCGGTCGGAGAGATAAAAGCCATCGAAAGGAGGTCGAAGCGAGTTCGGGGAGAAGATTCAGAACCCTAATGGTGTCATTCTAGATTGGAGATTTCTTGGTACACAAGATATTGGTTGACACTAGAAGTGCAGTGAATGTCTTGTACAAAAAAGCATTTGACCAAATATGGATAGATAAAAGCTTGCTGATAAAGTCAAACACAGCCTTAACCAACTTTAATGGCAGCATGACCTGTGTAGAGGGGATTCTACTAGTTCCAATTGCTATCTATGTGGATAGCAAGGGGTTATAGAGGTCAGGGATTGGTTGGTGATCGATGCACGGGGAACTTATAATGCAATTCTGGGAAGAGTGGGCCATGGACATAAAAGCGGAAATCTCCTTGCTGAACAATTGCATGAGGATCCAGGTTGGAGAAACCTGGGTCATCCTAGAAGGAGACAAACAGTCACGGAATGCTACCTCGCTAAAGAGGATGCTAAGACCTCGACAATTCTTGAGCGAGAGGATTTCATCGACCTTCCAAAGGGGAATGATAAGTTCAAAATCCAGGTTGCCAATGAAGGAGAAAAAGTTTTTCTCAACTCAGAATTCCTTGAGAAAGGGATCAAGATATGTGAACTTTTGCCTTCCTAGATCAAAGGGGAGCTCGTCGACTACCTTCAAGAATACCTGGAAGTCATTGCTTGGTGACCTACTGACCTTAAAGGAATAGACAGAAGGTTAGTAGAGCACAAGGTTGGGCTTAGACCATGTGTCAAATTTTTTAAGCAAAAGAAAAGAACTTTTGCTCCAGAACAAAATGAATTCATAGCTTGAGATGTCCAAGCTCTTCTTGATGCTGAAATTTTGAAAGAGGTTGTATGCCTAGAATGGCTTGCCAATCCAATGGTTGTGCCAAAAAAAAAAGGAAGGAATGCGGAGGATATGTGTGGATTTTACATGCTCCCAAGCATTGATTAGATGATAGACTCAATAGCTAGTTACCAATGGCTATGTTTTTTGGATGCCTACAAGGGAAACCATCAAATTCCAATGGCACTGGAAGACATGGAGAAGACCGCATTCATTACAGAGCTTGGGACCTACTATTTTACCAAAATGCCATTTGGCTTAAAGAATGCAGGGCCAAAATTTCAATGAGCCATGTACAAGGTCTTCAAGAAGCAGCTAGGGAGGAACACTGAGGTCTACGTGTTGGATTTGCCCTAAGAACATATGATGATTTTACTTAGTTGGCATAACTTTCTATCATGATGCTATTTATATCATTTTATAATCTACTTTTATATCTGCGTTTCATTAAATAAATTATGTAATGTCCTTAGAATAGTTTAATCCTATTCTTAAAACATTCCTAATCAAGTGTTATTGAGATTAGGATATCAATTACACGTTGAAACTAGTATGTGTTGATTGATGACAGCCGTCATGGATATGAGATATCAAATCATCACATAGGTACACGTAAAGTATCGTGTATTGTATTAACCCGCCATGAAATCACTTCATGGATTGTTATATGAGTGTTGTGAGTGATTTCGTTGTGATAATTATGTCTCATCGTTTGACTTGAAGTCATCAGAGATTCCTGTATGAAAGATTGCATACTTTGATATTGTCAAACGTGGTTCTTAATTGAGTGGACAATAAAGGCATGTATTGAGTATGTCATAATTAGTGCCGTGGAATGTTTAATGATCAAGGTAGAATTGTCCCTCTTATATAACAAGAGAATGATGTCTAGAATTCTTGGTCGAGTCAGATTATGAAATGCATGGCAGTGCTCGAATAAGTCGATATGAGATATTTATCTTATTCGGTTTAATTAATCTACTCGGGGCTGAGAATTTAGATATTGAACTTTACGAGTATGACATGTTCCATGACTCGTGTTCAAATATGACTTCTTGGACAAAGAGATTGAGACATGTTATTTTATCGCGGAAGGTTTTGTGTTGTCACCAACATTCTCTTTAATTGGATTGCAATAACGTGTTGCTAGATACCGCTTATTGTACATGACATTAAATATCATTAATGTCAAATGCCAATTTTACGAGGACCTATTGGGTCACACATTCAGAACCTATCACTTAATGGGTAATATTTCGTTTGGGACCTAAACGTAATTAGCTAAACTTGTTTAGGCTAATTCACGAATAGGAATTAACCAAATTATAATTAAGAGTTAATTATGTGACTGAATTTTATTTTTCTAGGTTCGTTAATTATGTTAGTACAATCTTTAGACTCCCTCCAATCGATGCCTGGAGGAGGTCTGTTTGTGGCCTTCCCATCACTATGTAGACAATATTGTAATCAAGTCCAAAACTTCAAAAGACTTCATTGAAGATATAAAGGAGACTTTTGCAGACGTTGAAAGCTGCTCAGATGAAGCTCAATTCTAAAAAGTGTACCTTTTTTGTTTCGACAAGAAAACTCCTAGGTTTCATGATATCATTTATGTCAACCCTGATAAAATAAAAGCACTCTTGGACATGGAACCTCCCAAGAGCATCAAGGAAGTTCAGAGTTTAACAGGTAAAATGGCAGCTTCGGGACGCTTCATCAGCAAAATGGCTGACAAAGGAGAAAGGTTTTATGATGTTCTGAAGGATCCCAGAGATTTCCCGTGGACAGAGGATTGTCAAGTAGCTTTCGGAAGATTGAAGGAATTTCTGGGAAAATCCCCACAACTTGTCTCCCGGAGGTCGGGAGAGGAAATTTTGATGTAATTAACTTCAACAGAGAAGGCAATCAACTCGGTGCTGCTAGTAGAGGGTAATCAACTCAGTGCTGCTGAAGAATCCCAAAGATTTCCAGTGGACAAAGGATTGTCAGGTAGCTTTCGGAAGATTGAAGGAATTTTTGGGAAAATCTCCATAACTTGTCTCCCGGAGGTCGGGAGAGGAAATTCTGATATAATTAACTTCAATAGAGAACCTAGTCAACTAGGTGCTGCTAGTAGAAAGGTCAAGTTTCCAATTTCCAGTATATTATGTAAATCGTTCGCTCCGAGGACCTGAAATTAGATATTTAGAACTCGAAAAATTCATGTACCTGATTGTTATTACTTCAAGGAAGCTAAAGCCCTATTTTGAAGCCTACTCGATAAGAGTATTAACCAATGTGCCACTAAAACGAGCTCCGGTGAAACCCGCTATCGAGTAGGATAATGAAGTGGTCGCTTGAACTCTCAGGATATCAAATTGGTTTTGAGACAAGGAAAGCCATCAAAGCTCAAGCTCTCTCAGAATTGGTAGAAGAATGCACCAGAGTTCCACTAGAGCTCGCAAGCACTTGTAATAGGGATCAAGGAGCTATCTTAGCATTGGTGTCGCTATCATGGAAGCCATCAAAGGAAGGGTGCATTGAAGATGAAGTTCATGGAGTTGAAGATGCAGTTTATGGAAGAAAACATGCTTACATGGACTTGTACTTCAAGAATGAGAGAACTGCGATGCTAAGCAATGAAGCCTTGTGCAAGATTTGTATTTCAAATACAAGTATGAAGCTTCCAGAATGAAGAAAGTCTTGGATCCAATGGCTCAAAGAATGGAAGAACTTGAAGCTTCCTTTGGAGGTGTTCTTACAAATGCATGGATATTTACGTACAAGATTTACACTTCAAGTTTAAGGCTAAGGAAGAGTTGAAGTGGCTTGAAAAACACACCATGTACATCCAAAATCAAGCCATGACAACCCAAGAGGAAATAACCAAAGAAGGCTAAGAAAACAAGCAAAATGAAGCCAAAACGGAAGAGGAACAGTGTTGATCTTGCTGAATCCAGCACTGGACAAAAAACTACATCTAGCAGCTTCATTCCAGTGCTGATCTGGTGCTGCATCAGGTCGCAAAGCCGGGGTTGGATCCTCCCCTGCCAAGATGCCACATTGTCTGAATTTTCATCCTTTTCTTCCTTTCCTTTTGCAATTAAAGTTTGTGTTAAGGTTAGTTAGGTACATACACCCCTAGAACGAAATGTTACGTTATTTTAGGGTTCAGAACTATAAATACTCTCTTCACTTGTCATTTTAGAGAGAATTCCACAAACATGATTTAATCAAATTCAAGAATCCTTTTGGATCAAACTTGTTCTTTAATGATTGTTGTTCATAGGATCTCTTAGGGTTCTTGAACAACTACTCTAGGGCTCTTCATCACTTTGGTTAGGGCGTTGATTTGTCTATCAACATCAAGACAATGGTTGATGATTGAAAAACATCATAGGTCATTGTACTAACTTGAACCTCTAGGTGAGTCTTGG
>JAOXNR010001379.1:0-10019 GCA_028571225.1 Parsonsia alboflavescens
CACCATATGAAATGTACTATTAAATCTTTAATGGTTAAAGTTAACGGTTAATATATGATTTTATTTTTAAAAAATAAAATCTTCAATAAAAAATTATTTGTTGCAAATATATTTTATGTATTATACCTTAAGAGGATAAATTAAATTCTATGGATATTGGATCAAATTTAATTTTTTATATATAAAAAAAAAAATAGTTAACTGTTAAAGAATTAATAATGCACTTCATGATGAAGTGCACTGATACAGTCTCTCCTACCCTCTCTTTCTCCCTCTCTCTCTCTCTCTCTCTATATATATATATATATATATGAACATTCAAATAACAAAAATTGAAAATTCCCAAGTAGTATTGGAAATGCGGAGCAAAGAAATTAAAAGAAACAAACGTCACAGCAAAACAAAAGAACGAAGCAATGACCATCACTAAAAGAAAAGTTGGTGACTAGATGGGATGGGTACCATCCAACCGAGAAGAATCATGCCCACCATAAACCTTAATACGTGGGTCCAACTCCGAACAAAACAACCCAACCAAAAAATAGACATATGGTAATGGTAAGGATTGTAGTGTAATCTGTTTTTTCATTCTTAAAATTCACTTGCCAGTTCTTGTGATCCTAAGATAATATTCATATAGCATTAAGCAGCATACGGCTCTCCTCCCAAACAATTACTCTATAATAATTGGTAATAAGAACCTGACCGGTCTGTCTTAAAAAACTACTAAAAAGTCGATCTTTTATATGGTTAGGCAGGGCTTAGTCAGTCCTTAAGATTTTTTCTTTAAATTACATTATAAATTATAATAAAATAAATTAGTAGTTAATGAAATTTCTTTCTAAATATTTATATTAAAAAAATTGAAAGTAAGCTAGTGATTATACCTAATTAAAGAATTAAATAGCAGTAGATAAATTAAATTTTGAAAAAAAGTAAATTAAATAAAGAACTCTAAATTTTTATTTAAATAAATAAATTAAAAATAGACAAATTAAATTAGGAAAGTAACAATAGACAACTATACGCATATAACAGTAGCAGCAAAAACAAACAAAAAGATATTTGAGAGGTAGATTGGTCCAAAAAAGGTTGGATGGCCAATCGCCAATTTGTTTAGAACTTTTGTCTTCAAAAAATTTTGATTTAGGGAAGAGGGGATGAAAGAATAGATCGTCGTCAAAAAGGTAAAACGTTGGTGATTCTGCAAATACTAAATACTACTACATACTATCATCGTGTTCTGTACAAAATGGAATCCAGATTCAACCTATCTGACTCCGAATATTATATCAGTGAGGAATAATGTTCAAAAAGTAAACAGATCGATGGATGGATCATCGGCATTGGCAGTACTGAGTCCACCATCATCAATCGATTGACAAAAAATAATAATAATAAGAATTAGAAAAAACCAACCAACTAGCTGCCAACTAATCATCGCTGACAAAAGCAAAAGGAAATGAATCGAATAGTTAACGGAAATCACTAGTATTATATATTTTATTTTTATATACTACTATAGTACTAGTTCTGTAACTTCTGTTACTCTTTGTTTATGAACTTTTTACCGGAATAAAATGTTGTTGAATACAATCTTGTATAACCTTTTATCGGGTAAAAATTTTGGATGAAAGGGAGCAGCGTGAAAGGAAGGAAGGAAGGGTAGAAAGAGATGGAGTGGAATTCGATGATACAACAGAAAATCAAGGGAATTGTTCATAGATTTGAAAATCACTAATTAAAAACTTAGGCAAACTCAACTTTTCCTGCTTCGATAGAATCAAAGACAGCAGCGATTGAGTCCGTGAATAATGATCTTCTAAACTGATCAATACATAGCTAATAGACGAAGTATGTGTACCATCGATGATGGATAGAATGAAATCAGCATATGATTCTCGTCTTTGAATTGGCTATTTGATCACATCGAGCAAGGATCAATCAAAAAATTCAAACAAAAACAAGAAACATACACATAAAATACAGGGGAAGCAAGGATTAGGAAGGAATCTGGGCAAACTTACTTGGATGATGAGACCGAGATAACTATGTAGTATTGATGTCGTCTTCTTTGGGGCTGATCTTGTTTCTTCTTGCAAAAAGCAAAATAAGAAAAAACAAATGAAAACAACAGCAAAGGGAAAGGAGGGAGGGTGGGAGGAAGGGAGAGAGAAATCTTGGAAATGAGGGTGATGAAATGCGGTAGGGTTGCGCATTAGTAGTCCGCCCTTTCCACTCTCGCCCACATGTCACCACCACCCACGGTGCCCATGAGAGAGTTGTGGGTCAGTAGGGGGGCCGAGGGCTGCCAGTGTGCCGTCTTCTACAAAATAACAGCCAATCAAACATTAATTTTCAGTTCAATAGGGGGGTGCTCTTGTTTTTTATTCTTCTTTGACCCTCGTACTTCTGATATCACATTTTGCTACAAAACTTCATCCATAATTACAGTATTGCCTTCGCCTCCAAACTTCAACCAAAGGATTCGGTTAAAGAAGGAAAATTCTCTCGAGCTATTGGTCACTAGTTTCGTCCAGAGACCCTTATATATATATTTTGTATTACATTTTCCTTGATATACTAATTAAAAAAATTTGATATGTGCCTTAAAAAGATAAAATATCTTAAGGTTTAGTTTATTTTATTTATATTTAATTTATAAAATATATATTAGAAAAATAACTAAAAAGCATGTATTATTTTTTATTAATATAACTAGAATGTAACAACAAATGTCACTAGACAAAAATAAATCTCAAGAAAAGTTCTAGTTCTATGTATGGATCTTTTAGCAAAAGTTCCAAGGTTAATTACATCACCTTTTATTTGTCATGAATTATTTTAAAGTTAGACCTATACATTAAAATTTTTCAATAAGGTTAATGTTTTATCTTTAATCTATGTCTATCCAAATGATCCACGTTTCCCAAATTAGATATCGAAAGCTTAAATATATGAATTATAAAGGAGCATGAAAAAAAGAAAATTCTAAGATAGAATCATACTATGAATCACATATTTTAAAATATTACATGATCTCTCCATCCTCTTTTATTGCCCCTTTGAATTTTGCACCTAGATTAAGATAAAAAATTATTTGGCAATAATTTTTTTAAGGGAGTGCAATAGCAATAAAGTATTTTTAGAAAATAAAAAATAGGAAAAAATTCAGTAATTATTCCTTTAAAAACCATTTTAGAGTTTTTTTTTTTTTTTACAAAGTAAATAGATAAAATGTTAATGAGGGATTAATTTTTAATGCGCATAAATTATAAAAAATAAATTTGCTTACACATTTATAGTCCACTTGCTTTTCTGTGGCTATTGGTGGTTTGATTAATCTATGTGAATAATGAGGTTGATTTAGTCAATTCAACACAAGAATGTGCACTTTAGGCCTGCTGGTGGCGGCCAGTGGCGACCGACCAAACCGTCCATCGAGGCTTGCAAAGGTGACCATTTCTGTTTCTGTCACTCACGATAAAGACGTTTGCTCTTTCCTTTTTGGTAATGATAGTTTTTCTTCTTTCATGTTTTCACTTTTTCCACATTCTATACTTACTAATTCTTTTTCCTATTTGTTCATGCTTTCACTCCCTTCTAGTAGAGTATTAAAATTAGTTGGCTTCTTCCTTCTTAAACGGTCTTTTTCTTAATTAAAATTTAAATATTCAATTCTAATTTAATCTTAAAATAAAAAATAAAAAATGTCCACATTTAGTCTCAACTTAAAGATGAAATAAAAATATCAGAACTTATGAAATGATTTAAGATTAAATATAATAATTTGTGGAATTTTTGTAACAAAGGGAAAAAAAAATCAGAAAGTTATAATAGGATTTTAAATGAAATATACATATATTTATTTTTTAAAAAAATACTTTTCAGAAAATTTAAAATAAAAATATGAAAATTAAAAGAATATGCATAATTGGCAAAAATTAAATAGTCACGATGCAATATGAGTGGGAGGGAAAAACATAAGGGGTGTTTTCACATTTACCTAATTTGAGGGGAAAGATTTCAATATTACCTAAATATGTAGAATACTTCATAATTTATCCAACTCTAAAATTAACTAGTCACTCTATACCCATATTGACTTTTTCCTTTAAAAAAAAAAAACAAAACTAACATTTATTCATTTTTATTATGTAGTTACTATATTGTCCTCAACATTTAAAACAGCCCAAATACCTCTGCAACTGTTGTAAAACCGAATTGAAGACCATATTGATGAAGTTTTCTTGTTGAAAGTGGAACTTTAAGGAACTCATTCTCTCTGTTGAAGAAAAAAAAAAGTCGACACTTGAGTTTGAGAGAGGAGTTAGTTTTTTTCTTCACAAAATCAAGCTCGCATCGTTTAGAATACAATTTGAGCTCTGTTTTTTTTTTTTTATGGTGTTTGATGGTTGTGTTTTGATTCCTAAGTGTCGCTAGGTTTTTCTGGTCTGATGTTTTGTATTGTTTGTTTGGTGAAAGGAAGGAAAGAAAGAATTTTGTTTCCGTTGAGTGTTTGAAGTAATGACGGACTTTCAGGAGTTCTATTCAACCTTCGAGCTGTCTACCCGACCTTCAAGCCCAATTTTTTTTGTTGGTTCAACCAACCTTCCAGTTGATCCTTTCGACCTTCAGTTTTTTTTTTCTCTAAAAAGTTCAATAGACCATTCATAAGGTCAATTAGACCTTCGAAGGGATTATATTGACCTTCCATATGATCACCTCAACCTTCAAACATTTTTTTCCGATCCTTTTTTTTCTTTCAAAAACTATGTAGACAATTTTTTCTCTGCTTTCTTTTTTTAATCAAGATATTTCTCCCATTTTCTTTCAATTATTGGTTGTACATTATCTTGAATATATATTTTCTTTGGATTCTTGCAAAAATGGGCTTAATTAGAATTATTTTTCACAATGGTTCCCTAAGTGGAAGGGCATGTTCGGTAGTCGTATCAGACGACATCAGTTATGAAGATTTTAGGATAATTATGGCAGGTTGCATGAAAATTGATTTAAACAAATTTGATGTACAAATCTCATTTGCATCCAGATTATCAGATAGAGGTACTAAATTATTGGAAATTGAAGATACATATGGGATCATGTTTTTTAATGGGGGAAACTGATCCTAAAATGGTGGTCATTAACAAAATAGAAAGATTACATCAGTGTGGTGATAATCCTGCAATGCATGATTTTGTTAATGCGTAGGAAAGGAATCTGGATGGGACATTCTCACCTATAAACGATGAACCTGGGCCATCTGGAAATATTCGCACCGATGCTAATGTTGATGATTATGGTGATGATCATTACGAAGAAGAATATATCCGCGGTGTCAATAATGATGTCCCCGTGAACTTCAATGATGGGGTTAGACATGTAGTTCCCTTTCGGCAGTTTATACCGAACCCTTCTACTCAGTTCACTGACATAGACTTGGGTGATGAACCAGAGGTGCATTATTCCGAAGATGAAACCATTCCACTTGTGGATGAGATAGTGTAGGATTCAATTTTTAATAGTAAGGATGAATTGACGACAGCAGTCTGTCAATATTCGTTCGAGAATCGATTTTCCTATCTTATGGTAAGTTTTGATAGGGCAAGATTCGAGACGCGATGCAGGAATAAAAAAGATTGCACCGTCATGATACGTGCACAATGTAGAGTTGGATGCCAGATATCGGTGATTCACAAGTTTGTCTCGATTCACACTTGCATTCAAACTGTACAACAAAGCCAAAACAGGGATGTAAGTGCATCAACAATTGATTGTTTGTACGTTGGTAAAATCATCGATGTGAATCACACCCCACAAATGTGATTCAAGACATGGGGGAGAATTATGGTGTGAAGTTAGGATACACAAAAGCATGGAGATCTTTACAGGGTGCAAAGGAAATAGCTCATGGAACTCCAGAGGACTCACTAAAACAACTTCCAACGTACTTCTACCTCTTGGAGCATACAATGCCCGGCTCAGTGACCAGTGTAGCATTGCCGGAGGAGCATTTTGTGCACTTGGTCCTTAGATTGAGGGTTTCAAGTATATGAAACCCATCATTGTCCTAGATGCAACACACTTGAAAAATGCATTGGAGGGCAAAATTTATGCAGCCGTGTGTGTGGATGGAAACGGACAAACTTTTCCACTTGCATTTGGATTTGGAGAAGAGGAGGGCAAGGATTCATGGGAGTGGTTCTTAAGAAGATTAAGAACTGCACATGGATCGCCCGATGATTTGGTAATTGTATCTGATCAACACAAAGACATACTACACACAATGAGAAAAGTGTATCCCGAGGTTCCACATGCTTTTGTTTTCGACATTTGAAGGAAAACTTGAAGACAAAGTGCAGAGATCCTCATGTTCAAATGGTTTTCAAAAGTGTTGCATATGCCTATGATAAGCACAAATGCGCACCACTTTAGAGAGATTGAACGTATACACCCTAGGGTTCGTCGATGGTTGGATATTAAGGTAGGGCGATTGGGTTGGTCACGTACTTACTGTCTGAAGCATCGATACAACCAAATGATAAGCAATCTCATGGAGTCCTTCAATGAAGTGATCAAGAAAGCTCGGAACTTACCGATTACATCCGGTCATGAGTTTTATAGGGGTATGTGTTAGAGTTGGTTCAATAAACTCTGAGAAGCAGCAATTGCAATGCCTGCTATTATTACCAAACGTGTTGTGGAATGGATTGGGAAGGAAGTTGTTTTGGTTGACCAACAAGGGCTGCATATTGAAGGGAAGGCCACAAACAGACCTCCTCCAGGCATCGATCGGAGGGAGTCTACAGAGGGTACAAACATTACCTTTTTCAAGTTTTTAGATGGAAGATTGGAATCTGTTTACAGTCACTAGCAAAAGTCTTCGACCTCTACCTCTATTTCGTCACACAAACATTTGCTTCCAGTGCACGTCTCATGAACACAACAACGGGACAAACATGATTGAACTGCTAGTTTCAATTGGGAATATTGTTTTTCTAGTTTTTGGTTTCTCTGAACTCTCCCTTTTTTTTTTTCTACACAAACACTCTGACAGAAAAGAACTCTACTGAAAAGAGAGAGGCGTAATCTCTTTGAAAAACCTAGAAGACTTCGTGACAAGAAGTCTTCTGGATAAATCAATATTTTATTTTCGAATTCTAATTTGAATTAAAAAACGAGAGGCCTATCAGAGTATGATTGAAAATAATTTGTCTAGGTTCAACGAGAGGAGTATCAGAGTATGACTGAAAAAAATACAATTCAATCACATAATTAACTCTTAATTATATTTTGCTTAATTCCTATTCGTGAATTAGCCTAAACAACTTTAGCTAATTACGTTTAGGTCCCAAACGAGATTTTACCCATTAAACAATACGTTCTGAATGTGTGACCCAATAGGTCTTTGTAAAATTGGCATTTGACATTAACGATATTTAATATCATATACAATAACCGGTGTCTAGCAACATATTATTGCTATCCAATTAACGAGAATGTCGGTGACAAGACAAAAGCTTCCATCATAAAAACAACATGTCTTAATTTCTTTGTCCAGGAAGTCATAATTGAACACGAGTCATGGAACGTGTCATACTCGTAAAGTTCAATATCTAAATTCTCAGCCCCGAGTAGATCAATTAAACCGTATAAAAGAAATATCTCATATCTACTTATTTGAGCATGACCATGCATTTCATATTCTCGCTCAACCAACAATGCTAGACATCACTCTCTTGCTATATAAGAGAGACATAATATCTTGATCATTCAACATTCCACAGCACAAATTAGGACATACTCAATAAATACCTTTATTGTCCACTCAGTTAAGTGTAACGTTTGACATTATCAAAGTATGTAATCTTTAATGCATGAATCTTTGATGACCTCAAGTCAAAAGAAGAGACATAATTATCACAACAAAATCACAAATGACACTCATATAACAATCCATGAGGTGATTTCATGGCGGTTCAATCTAGTACACGATACTCCATGTGTACCTATGTGATGATTTGACATCTTATATCCATGACGACTGTCATCAATTGGCACATACTAGTCTCAGCATGTAATTGATATCCTAATCTCAATAACACTTGACTAGGGACTTTTTAAGAATAGAAATAAACTATTCTAAGGATATTAAATAATTTATTTAATAAAACGCAGATATAAAAATAAATTATATAATGATATAAATAGCATCATGATACAAAGTTATGCCAACTAAGTAAAATCATCATATGTTCTTAGGGCATATCCAACAATCTCCCACTTTTATTAAGACCAATCACTCATGAATCTAATGACCAGAGATCTAGTGTGACGATCATGTCTCTGCTGTGTCAAAGGTTTCGTCCGGGGATCAGTGACATTGTCATCTGTTGGTTCTTTGCATATCTTAACATCTCCTCTCTCAATAATTTCTAGAATGAGGTGGCCGAAGTAGATGTTTGGATCGCTGGTGAGATCTTGGTTCCTTAGCCTGTGCAATAGCTCCGTTGTTGTCACGATAAAGCTCCACAGGATCAGTGATACTAGAAACCACCGCAAGCTCTGTGATGAACTTCTTGATCCAAACTGCCTTTTTTGCTGCTTCAGAAGCAGCAATATACTCTGCTTTTGTCGTAGAATCAGCCACTGTTGCCTGCTTTGAACTTTTCCAGTATACAGCCCCACCATTAAAGCAAAACACAAAACCTGATTGCGATCGAAAATCATCTTTATCGGTTCAAAAATTAGCATCAGTGTAACTTGTTACAATGAGCTCTTCATCACCTCCAAAGATTAGGAATGTATCCTTAGTATTTCATAAAAATCTAAGGATATTCTTAATAGTAGTCCAGTGGCGTTCCCTTGGATCACCTTGGTATCTGCCTGTCATGCTCAAAGCATATGAAACATTGGGACGTGTACATAACATGGCATACATGATAGATCCAATGGCAGATGCATATGGAATCTTACTCATGCATTGTCTTTCCTCCTCTGTTGTAGGACACTGTTCTTTCGAAAGATTTATGCCATGTGTCATAGGCAAGAATCCTTTCTTAGACTCTTGCATGCTAAACCTCTTTAGCACTTTGTCTATGTATGTACACTGACAAAGGTCAATCAATTTTCTGGATCTCTCTCTATAGATCTTTATACCTAGTATATAATTTGCTTCACCCAAGTCTTTCATGGAAAAACAACTCCCTAGCCAAGTCTTTATAGACTGCAAGGTGGGGATATCATTTCCAATAATAAGTATGTCATCCACATATAATACCAAGAATACCACAATACTCCCACTAAAATTCTTGTAGACACAAGGTTCATCTTCATTTTTAATGAAGCCAAATTCCTTGATTGCATTATCAAAACGAAGATTCCAACTATGAGATGCTTGCTTTAATCCATAAATGGATTGTTGTAGCTTGCACACCTTTTCAGCATTATCCGGATTGACAAAACCATTAGGTTGTGTCATATACACATCCTCGAGAAGCTTTCCATTCAAAAAAGCTTGACGTCCATTTGCCAGATTTCATAATCATGATATGCTGCTATAGCAAGGAAGATCCTAATGGATTTGATCATAGCTACAAGTGAAAAAGTTTTGTCATAGTCAATCCCATGAACTTGTTTGAAACCTTTGGCGACTAATTGCCCTTTGTAAGTATGAACTTTACCATCAATGTTGGTTTTCTTCTTGAAAACCCATTTGCACCCAATGGCTTTCACCCCTTCAGATGGATCAACCAAAGTCCAAACTTTGTTTGTATACATGGATTCCATTTCAAATCTCTTGGCTTGAAGCCATTTCTCATAGTCTGGGCCCATTATAGCTTCTTGGTAGGTAGTAGGCTCATTTTGATTTATGAGCAACACATCACCATTCTGAGATATCAAAAACCCATATCTCTGCGGTTGACGATGTGTCCTAATTGACCTACGTGGAGCTTATGTCTCTTGAGCAAGTCCTTGATCAACCATAGGTTGTGGTGTCTGCTCAGTTTCCATCT
>JAOXNR010001380.1:0-40254 GCA_028571225.1 Parsonsia alboflavescens
GGATAAAACTAAACCCTAAAAGGATAAACTAAACCCTAGGGGCACTTGATTAAATTTTAATAAATTGTTAAAAAAAATATATATGGAAACCGTTAAATTTGACCATTAGTTGAATAACTACTGCACTCATTAGTGCACGGTCAAGCACATATTAACATTTCTGTATATATATATATATTATTTTTATTTATTTTTTTTAATTAGAGTTTTTTTGGGTCAAAAGTACTAGTAGAAAAGCTGCCGATGAAGACGAGTCAGATTCGAGGATGAATTTTTTCCTAGCCGGGGAGAATGATGTAGACTGGCTCGAGTTCGGAATGGGCTCAACTTTGACTTTTGGGTTTTTTATGTTTTTAGGGCTTTTTATTTTCAATTAGGTTTAGTGTTAGAATTTAGGTTATAAATATCTCGTTTTGTCTTAGTTACATACAAGCTTTTACAATGTGATTTTTTCGACTTTTGTTGTCGACTTTTGGTCGTTAAACTGAAAACTTATGTGTTTTCACAATATCCAGTTCTTTTCCTGTTTAACTGTTTATTCGTTTCTGTTTATTGCATCACTCAGTCTAGGTTCCATAATCCTTATATTCATATTTTCGATATCAAAACATAGGATTTAGATAAACCCTATTTATAATCATAAAAGCAATTCATGGTTCACGAAATAGATAAGTTGACAACATAGTTAATGCAAGCATTTTATAAAACATCAATGTATGAATTTAATCTAGACAAACCAAATTTTGATAACCATTCCAACCATAAAACAATACACTCAAACACCATTTCACAAGTGGTTTCATTCAACCAACTTGACAATTCATCAAACAATCTCCATTTAAACAATTTAAACTCATCCTCCTTAATCAATAACAAAATGGAGCTTAAATAAACATCGCATTATAACTCTAATGTGGAAGAATTACTCCCAGTTTTGAGAATGATTTAGAAAGTTCCAAAGCTACAATGGAATAGAAGATCAAAGCCCCAAATTGTTTGCACCAAAATTGCTCAAATGGAATTCTTCTCCTTGAACTCTCTCTCTCTTGGCAGCCAGTAGAGATTTCCCTCTGTTTTGTTCCTGAAATAAGAAGGCTTTATGGTTCGGAGTTAGCTCAGATAATAAAGAAAAGAATGGCTTGCATGATGGTTATGGTTGAAGGCTTGAAATCTTTTCTTTTCTCCATTTCCATCCTCTTGGCAGCCTCTCTACTTCTCTGTTTTGGTACTCTAAGAGTTGAACAAATTGAACTTCTTTGGTCTGCTTTTGGGGCTGAAAATGAAAGGCTTTGGTCTGGAGAAATGCTGAGACAGGAATTAGAAAAGTGGAAAAAATTGGTGGTGGAATGAATCTTAAGAAATCTTGGCTTCAATTTTTTTCTTTCTTCCATAACTCTCTCTCTCTCACTGCTGCTTCTCATCTCTAACTTTCCCTATGTTCTAAAGCTGAATGAGAATGACTTCTTGGTTTGAGGGATGGATGAATTAAGTGGGAAGTGGCTGCATGTAGATTGGAGTGGTGGTGTAAAAAGGTGGTGAGTAGTGTTATATTTGCCAGGTGTCAAGAGAAAGTCTGGATACATTTTTTCATTTTTTTAAAATAAAGAACAAAGGAGATGGCAGATCTTTGAAGGGTAAGAATATCTGCCAAATAATATTCATATATACTCTTATATATATAAATATATATATTTTTTTATATTGGATGGTATTTAGGTAATTGTCATGGTATTTTGGTGAAACTGCAGTAACTTTGGTCTAAACTTTTGGACTAATTCCTCAAGTGATTTTCAAAATCTAATTCCCCCGTATTATTTTTCTAAGAAAGAGCTTTCTATTGATATAAATTTTGACCTAATCGGATAAGAATTGGTCATACAAATTGATATCCTAAGATTAAGGTCCAAACTGTCCAAAGTTCTTAAACTCGAATTTCTAACCAAAATTCTCTAATACTCCAAACCTTACTTAATTAAATCATACTTTTAGACGATTAAATCACATATACCATTAAACAAACAAATCATGTAATAATAAGACTCCATTTTTATTGATTTGCAAAACTACATTGAGTACGACATTAGGGTTTTGGAGTGTTACAATATCAAACACAACACAAATATTAAGTATATTATAATTATTCATTAAATTAAATGCATCAAGAAGTAAAGGATAAAAAGTTGTCACTTTCATTTACATTATTATTTTTGTATTAAAATTACATCAAAGGGTGAAAACCTTCGACATAATAAAGCATACAAAACTTTAATTTAATTAAAAATTAGATGATGATGATAATAATAATAATAAATGTAACTTTAATATCAAATTAAAAAAATTGAAATTAAAGTTAAGGGAAATTAAAACTGAAATAAAAAGGAAAAAAAGTGTTAAGAAAAAAAAAAAAGAAAATTAAAAGTAATTCAATGATATCCATATTCATTTACATCCATTTATTTATCTATAAATGGATAGGAATCCATTTAATTTTTATCCAAATTCCTACCCCTGCATAATTTTAACATAGTTGAATAGGATTCAATTGAATTATTCAATTCTCTTCTCTTTTTCTCTGCAATCTGTATCTCCCGGTCGTCCCTTCGTTCGACTCCTTCACGCAGCAGCGTAGACATTCTCCAATCTTCACTTCCTCAACAACACCTCTCTGCTGAGTATCGGAACTGTGAAGTGAAGTACTGAGTATTGAACTGAAGTGTGTATTGAACAGAATTTAGTGCGGTGGAACTACGACACCTTCAACTCCTTTTTTAGCTCTACTCTCCTCTTTCTCTTGTGCTCCAATTGAGCTCAACGATCATCTTATTCCAGCTTCGATAGTGACGCACAATCTCGTAACTTTTCTCTTTTTTGTTTCACTGTTTTTTTTTTTTTTAAAATCAGAGTGATGGATGAAATGGGCAGGATCTCGATTAGTCAACTGAAACGGGTAAGACCTGGACAAGTTAACTCAAATGGGCCGGAGGACCCTATGCCTTCAATAAATGAAAGTAACACTCATAGAGTCAACAAGGACAAGTGGGCAAGCGGCTGGCTACCACCGACCTCCTAGGTCATTGATCTCCTAAATGAGCTCAAACTGAGGTCTTGCTAGACCTTGACTACTACTTGGTAACCTTCGATTCGAATTATAAATCTTCTATGCCACGACCACCGGTGCATGACTCCTAGCCACTCCAAGGAGCCAATTATCACTAAGCACAACTTCACCAGAAGAGATGTTCAAGATCTTCAACATCCACGGGGAGGTCGCGAAGTTGGTTTGAAGGTCGGTTAGTGAGCTCGTAGCTCTCACAAAGATGTGCATGGCAAGAACTCTCATTCCAGGATCTTGGGAACAATTGGCGGGATTCGACTAAATCCCACAATTATCCTAACTACCTGCTATTACGTAATAAGGGGCTTGGAGGTAACAGACTCTTTCTCTACTTAAACAAAAACACATAATCAGTCTACGGACAACTAGGCAAGACAATAGAGAACTTAATCTTCCTGCTTTCTACCTTTACTGGAAAACTCTCCCAGAATACTAACTTAGGCATCAGAGCTCTTCCCTAGGCGACAGCCCACTCTGGTGACCTCTTTTTCTCTTCTTCTCAGGCTACCAATCGCAGAGCTCCATTAGGATCTATGGGGTGACCCGGTCCAACATCATTTGGACCCCATAACTTTTGGCTCTGTTTGTGGGAAACTGGAACAAAAAATCCTAGCCTTTTTCCCATACACAAAAAACAAACAAAAAAATCCCGATGGGTCAATCATAGCCTTCGCGTGTTCAATCGCCAAGCCGTGGCAGGCCACCAGCCAGAACACAATTACGCATTGGAGAGCTAGTGCCTGAAATACCTCTACCAATGCGGGCCGTTAATGATGGCATCCAGAGCCCAGCACACAACAGGGCCAGCAATCATCGGCATAGTCTAACCCATCCCAAAGTGTCTCGACCAATCAAAGGCTGGTACAAGAAGGGTCGCACCAGAGACACCCAGACCTCATGCAAATGTCGACAATTCCAAGCCACCCAGGCCACAAAGATCTAGAGGAACCCAGGTGTCCATGTTCTGCAAATCTAATGGAAAGAATGGTGGTGGCCCTAGAAAGGATATCTAGTAGGAGAAATTACGTTTCCATTGGGCGTACTCCGGAGCCTTCCCGAAGGGATACGTAGCTGCAAAGGAGCCAAACCTAGCACACTTAGCCTTACAAGCCTCAACCTTTAGAGGCAAGGATCAACCTCGTGCATAATGACGCAGGTCAACCAGAACAAAGGACAAAAGGAGCAAGAACCCAGCCTGTGACCAAACTCAGAGATATCCTCAGGAATGGAAGAGGGTAAGACCTAAGAGATTTTCTCAATCGAGCGGCCATCTGCAAGAGCCAGGAACAGGGTGCAGTCTTTGAAGAGCAGGGGAGCTCGCTGCCAACTCCTCTTTGGGCAAGGATGTCTCCTCGTCGTAGCCTGATAGAAATGACAGGTGGAAACGCTTGAAGGGCTGCCCCCAACCCACTGAGAAGAGTAGCTCCCTCAGCTAATTAGGAGCAACAAAGTACTATGGACCTTACTGAGCCTTCGCCGTTTGTCCACAGCATCGGAGCAGCCAGGATGCCCTCAGGCTTCAAAGCTCCACAATTGGAGAAAAAATATGATGGAACTGGAGAACCTCAGCAACACATTGATGAGCATATCTCCTACATGGAGATGTTCGAGCATCTCGACCATGTCAAATGTAGAGCCTTCAGGTCCACGCTAACAAAAAAGGCCCAATCGTTCGAGGGAATTCTTAAGGCGAGCATCTCATGCTGGACACAGTTGAAAGAGCTATTTCTGAAAAACTACCAACGTAGCACGAGGTGCGAAAAGGATATCAACGACCTTTTCCTCATCAAGTAGAAGGTCGATGAGAGTACCAAGAGCAATTACAGTCGTTTGAATGATGAAGCAGTGGAGATTGAGCAGACAAACAAAGCCATCTACATCACTGCATTCAAGCAAGGTTTGCAAAGGGGGTACGTAGCCCTTAGACTGGCCGAGTGATGCAGAATAAGTAGACGAGCAAGATCAAGATTGTTTAATAATTTTATTTAATTAATTAGATAGAATTTTGTTTAAGAACTTGTTTTATTTTTTTTTTATTGTTTTCTTCCTGATATTTATTTCCTAGTCTGATTAGGAACATAGAACTTAACTATTAGTAGTTTACTTGGCTTTTATTTCCTAGTCTGATTAGGAACATAGAACTTCTAGTATTATAAATAAGGATGAATGCCTAAGAGCTGGAGGATTCAATCCGCTATCAATAATATTTTCAGAGTTTTATCTCTTTCCTTGTGAATTCAAGGTTTGGTTCTTTCTTCTTCGTCCTTTAACTACTTTAGATTGAAGTACGATTATAGGAGAAGAACTCAATTTTTTCGTTGTCTTGACCTCTGACAAGTTCAGAAGTTAGATTGACGAAAAGCTTCAAACTTTGATGGGATATCCAAAGTTGGAGTTTCTGAAAGTTTTTCGAAATTGTTGCCATCGCACTGTTCATCGGGGGGTACTGTTCACCATCACTGTTCCGACGTACTGTTCACCGCCACTGTTCTTCAATTTACTGTTCATCTGAACTAAAAGTTGCCATTTTTCTTGAGTTCCTGTTATTAGATTTCTTTTAGAATTTCTTATTTCTCAACCCATCACGTCCACCTGCTTCAGTTGGTATCAGTGCAGAGATCTACGATGAGTGGAGGTAACCTCGAACAAAATATTTTTGCCTTAATCGAAGTTATTCGTCATGAAAGGGAAGAATATCTGCACAAGATGCAACTGGAAGTCGAGAGCAGGCGCAAGCAGATGTAGCTGGAATGCGAGAGCCGTGATAGACAATTGCTAAATTTGAAGTAGATGGTGCAATAGTTGGTTGTCCAACAACTAGCCGATCAGCCTAAATTGGCCAGTAGACACAATGAAGAAGATGACGATGGTGAGGAGGACCAAAAACCGCCACCAAGGGAGCTGTTTGAGAGGGGTGTTCCGAGAGACCAGGAATGCGAACCAAGCTTTCAGCATCGAAAAAATCTACATTAGCTCAAGAATTCACCTTACTCTATCCCCCCTATCATCAAGCACCTCTACCTAAGAAAGGGTCCATTTGGACTATTCTATGGTGCTAGAGTATGAGGGTCCTCTTGTCACTTATGAGCTTCGAAGAGTGGAACCCCTTGACATGAATTCAGGATCCACTCCAACCGCATCAGTTGCAGAATCCTTTTCAGAGTCTAGAAGATATGCTGTTGTTGATGTTCCTCTTGGGATAGAACCTATCCCTTTGCCAGTATCTCGTATAGCTAGGGTGACAAGTCCACTTGATCAAAGTCCAAGACTATCAGGGAGTTCAGAGTCTGTAGTGTCTGTTTTGCAAGATCTCGATCTTTTTTCTGCTTCTCCTTCAACATCACCCACGTCTGTACATAATCCTTAAAATTGTGCTCCAAAACAATCAGCTAATGAAGGAAGGAGAACACAAATGGTTACCTTTAATACCTTTGAAAGATATAAGAGGAAAACATCAGAGTCGGAAAAGCAGGTTTTCCCTGAGTATGTTGCTATTTCCACAGAAAAGAAGAA
The DNA here is from genome assembly GCA_028571225.1 of Parsonsia alboflavescens. NCBI lineage: Eukaryota > Viridiplantae > Streptophyta > Magnoliopsida > Gentianales > Apocynaceae > Parsonsia > Parsonsia alboflavescens. The sequence continues at coordinate 6,629 of JAOXNR010001380.1, forward strand.
GAAAAAGAAAAAAGTCTGTTATAGTTGTGAAAAGGGATCGTATGCGGCATACAAGGAACATGTTGACCAGACTCGACTCGATGTTCCGTTGATGTTGGTGATTTTAATTGGGTTTCACTTGTCAAGGATCAATTCCCTATAGGCGGCTACCACAAGATCAGGGATAGGAAATTTGGTCCTTGTCGAATCCTGGAGAAGTTGGGATGTAATGCGTACAAGTTCGAGCCACTAGATGGTTACAGTATCTCCAATGTGTTCAATTTGCAACAACTTTCTATCTTCCTTGGTGACACGTGAGCTTGAGGACAATCTCTCTTCAAGAGGGGGACTTTGACATAGAATAAGTAGATGAGCAAGATCAACATTGTTTAATAATTTTATTTCCTTAATTCGATAGAATTTTATTTAGAAACTTGTTTTATTTTTTTTATTATTTTCTTCCTGATTTTTATTTCCTAGTTTGATTAGGAACACAAAACTTAGCTATTTGTAGTTTAGATGGTTTCTATTTCCTAGTCTGATTAGGAACATAGAACTTCTAGTATTATAAATAAGGATGAATGCTAAAGAGCTGCAGGATTCGATCTGCTATCAATAATATTTTCAGAGTTTTATCTCTTTCCTTGTGAACTCAACGTTTTGTTCTTTCTTTTTTCGTCCTTTAACTAATTTAGATTGAAGTTTGATTATAGGAGAAGAACTCAATTTTTTCGTTGTCTTGACCTCTGATGAGTTCAGAAGTTAGATTGACGAAAAGCCTCAAACTTTGATGGGTTATCCAAAGTTTGAGTTTCCGAAAGTTTTCTGACATTGTTTTCATCGCACTATTCATCGGGGGTACTGTTCACCATCATTGTTCCAACATACTGTTCACCGCCACTGTTCATCGCATTTACTGTTCATCCGAACTAAAAGTTGCTATATTTCTTGAGTTCCTATTATTAGATTTCTTCCAGAATTTCTTATTTCTCAACCCGTCACATCCACTTACATCATCGAGGAGCCAGTAAAAACAATCAATCAGCTGCAGTAGCTCCTAGAAAAACTAATCAAGGTTGAGGAAACTGCAGTCCAGAAGAAGATCCCAGGCTTCACCTTAGTCGCAAACAGAGACAACAGAGGACATCCGAGGAGTCTTGAAAAACAAAAGCAAGATAGGAAAGAGCTTCACCCCAAGGGAGGAACCTCTGACAAAAGAAGGAAGGTCATCCCCGACCTCGTGGTCACTCCACTCAAGACATCACGGGTCGAGGTCATGATGGTCATGGATAAGAGAGGCTTTCTCAAGATGCCCAGGCCTCTCAAGAGTCCCATGACCACGAAAGATCCGACAAAGTTCTGCCACTACCATAAAGATCACGGCCATCTCACGGAGGATAGGTTCGACCTCAAACGTGAGATTGAGAGACTGATAAAGGAGGGCCACCGACAGGAATATTTGGCAAGGAACGCAATACCAACAAATCCACCACCAGAAGGCCCCCACAACCAAAGACCCCTAGTTGGTGAGATAAACGCCATTGAGAGAAGGTCAAAGCGAGCTCGAGGTTGAGAATCAGAACCCCTAATAGTGTCGCTCCAGGTCAATGACTTCCCAGTAAGGAAAATCCTAGTTGACACTGGGAGTGCTGTCAACGTCTTATACCGCAAGGCCTTTGATCAGAAGGAAATTGACAAGAGCTCGCTGTTAAAATTAGACACAACTCTGACCAGCTTCAATGGCAACACAACTTATGCCGATGGAATCCTACGAGTTCCTACTACAATTAGAATAGACAATGGAGATGTCACTGAAACAATAGACTGGATGGTGTAGATGCCCTTGGAACCTACAATGCCATACTTGGCTGAAAAAGGGTCATGAACCTGAGAGGAAAGATCTCCCTACTCAATTACAACATGAGGATCCAGGTCGGTAACACTTGGATTACACAAAAAGGGGATAGGCAAATGGCTGTTGAATGTTAACTCGCGGAAGACAAAAAGGAAAGCTCCCCTGAGCCTAAGCAAGAGGAGTGCATTGACCTCCCAAAAAAGGATAACCACCTCAGAATTTAAGAGGTCGAAAAAGGGGGTAAAGCCTTTCTGAATGCCAAATTCCCTGAGAAAGGGATCCAGATTGGAGAGCTCATACCTCCAAAAGTCAAGGGAAAACTGGTGGACACCCTCGAAGAAACTTTGAAGGTCTTTGCATTGTAGCCCAGCAACCTTGTGGGAGTTGATCGAACAATTGCGGAACACAAGGTCGGGCTCAAGCCAGACGTTAGACCTGTAAAACAAAAGAAGAGAATTTTCACACTTGAGAGTAACGAGGTCATGGCAAGAGAAGTCCAAGCTCTTCTTGATGCAGGAATCTTAAAAGAGGTGGTGTATCTGGAATGGCTAGCCAATCCGATTGTGGTCTCGAAGAAGGAAGGGACATGGCGAATGTGTGTGAAGTTCACCACACTTAACAAATATTGTCAGAAAGATTCCTACCTCTCCCCAGTATTGACCAGATGGTAGACTCCATAGCCGGATACCATTGGCTATACTTCCTTGACGTAAACAAAGGGTACCACCAGATTTCTATAGGTCTCGAGGACATGGAAAAGGCCTCTTTTATCACAGAGCTAGGGACCTATTGCTACGCCAAGATGACTTTTGGTTTGAAAAACGCCAGAGTAGAATTTGAACGAGCAATGCACAAGGTCTTCAAGAAGCGGCTCGAGTGGAACATTGAGGACTACGTGGATGACATAGTGATCAAATCCAAGACTACAGAAGACTTCATCCGGGCAACTTTTCAAACCCTGAAAGCTGCTCACATGAAGCTCAACCTGAAGAAATGCACCTTCGGAGTCTCTATAGGAAAGTTCATAAGCTTCATGATCTCGGAGAGAGGTATCGATGCCAACCCAGACAAAAGCCAGACTCTGTTGGATATGGAATCTCCCAAAAACCACAAGGAGGTGCAGAGCCTGGCAGGGAAAATGGCGACACTAGGAAACTTCATCAGCAAGATGGCAGACAAAGGAGAAAAATTTTATGAAGTCATAAAAAAGCCAAAGGACTTTCAATGGTATGAAAACTGTTAGGAGGCATTCATCAAGTTGAAGAGTTAAAGAATTTTCTGGGCAAACCTTCTCAACTTGTCTCCCCGAGAACAGGAGAAGAAATCTGTATGTTCGGTATTAATAGTAGAAAAGTTCGGTTCCCAATTTCCTATTTTTTATGTTAGTTGTTTGCTTTAAGGTCCAGAAATTAGATATATGGACCTCGAGAAATTTCTATACCTCATCATTATCACCTCCAGGAAATTAAAGAAGTATTTTGAAGCTTACCTAATAAGAGTCCTAACCAATTTACTGCTGAAACAAGCTGTGGCAAAGCCCGAACTTTTAGGCAGGACAATGAAGTGGTCTATTGAGCTCTCAGGGTATCAAATCCAGTTTGAACCAAGGAAGGCCATCAAAGCCCAAGCTCTCTCAGATTTCGTAGAAGAATGTACCAGAGCTCCACTGGAGAGCACGAGTACTTGTGAAGGAGATATATGGACCATGTTCATGGATGGGTCCACAGAAAAAAAGAATTCAGGTGCGGGGATTATACTGATCAGCCCTGAGGGAGTGAGAATCCCTTACTTTGTGAAGTACAATTTCCCAAAGTCGAACAATGAATTCGAATATGAAGCTCTCTTAGCAGGTCTAAGGCTTACAAGAGATCTCAAAGTGTAGAAACTGCGAGACAAAATAGATTCACAAGTCATAGCCAGCTAGGTGGCTAGAGAATACGAAGCAAGAGAAGACAATATGGTCAAGTATCTTAAAAGAGTAAGAGACGTGATTTCAAAACTTGACTACTTCCTCATTGAGCAGATTCCAAGAAAGTAAAATTCAAAAACAGACACACTGTCCAAAGTTTATCGGGAGGTAGCCGGGACCAATGCCGAGCTACTTATGGAGCAGTTACACTCTCCCAACATCGACCAAGAAGAAAGCCTGGTTATAGAGGATCAAGCAGATCGGAGATATCCAATCTTTAGATTCCTTAAACACGGCTACCTTCCTAAGAACTAGAAGGAAGCTCGCTAAGTGCGAAGATGGGCACCTCGCTACGTCCTGATAGGATATGACGAGGTATACAGAAGGTTATACACATGGCCACTACTCAACTGCGTAAGTTTGTTGGAGGACAAATATGTGATTGACGAGGTACATAGTGGCATATGTGGTTCCCATATAGGGGCAAAAACTGTTGCCAAGAAGATCCTGCGGACGGGGTATTATTGGCCCACAATGGCCCCTGACATTGAGACAACCATATAGAAATGCACAAGCTGTCAGCTACATAGGAATAAATCACATCTTCCACTTGTGAAATACCAACCAATCAATGCATCAGTGCCATTTGACATATGGGGAATTGACATCCTCAAACCCTCCTCAAAAGGAGTGGGGGGTACCAAATTCCTTATAGTTGCTATAGAATACTTCACCAGATGGGTTGAAACAGACCCAATGATGGTGATCTCATTGCAAAAGGTTCAATCATTTGTGTGGAGAAGTATTCTATGCTGATTTGGGATCCCTCGAGCCATAATTTCAAACAATGGCCGATAGTTTACTGGTGACCCATTTAAGACCTTTTGTGAGAATCTTCACATTGAGCATAGATTGACCTCCATGGCTTACCCTCAAGCCAACAGGCTAGCAGAAGTCACAAACCAAACAATCCTAGAAGGACTAAAGAAGAGGCTCACTCAGCTCGAGAAAGAAGGTTGTCATGCGGACTGGCCAAATGAAGTCCCAAGTATACTATGGGCGTACAAAACCACACCAAGAAAAACCACTGGAGAAACTCCATCTAGCTTACACTTTGGAGAAGAGGCGATAATGCCAGTTGAGGTTGGAATGACGTCTTTAAGATTGACTGAGTATAACTCAGTCTTAAACAATCGGGAGAGAAAGGCAAATCTGGATCTCCCCGAAGAGGTTAGAAACAAGGCGATTGACGCAGATAGAACTTGAAAAAAGGAGGTAACTAATTTTTTCAACAAGCGAGTGAAGATATAACTTTTTCAAATGATCAGACATTGGAAAACAAGGTCAACTGACCAAGCTGCAAGAAAGCTGGGAAGGACCTTACCTAATCCAAGAAGTCCACAAAGGAGAGAGCTACAAGCTAGCTGATCTCCAAGGAACACAACTCCTAAGACCTTAGAATACCTGTCACTTAAAAAAGTTCTACGCCTAGAGGTCATCTAAGATATAATAGACCTCATGAAGACCCCAAATACTCAACAACAACCTCAACGGTGGCTCCAACGAGCTTAGAGCTAAGTTCTTTTAAGGTTTATGTAGTTGTTACGCTTGTGTTAATATAAATTACTTAAATGAAAAGGCAATTCAATTGTGCAAGCATGAAATTGTTGAAAAACTATGAGTATGAAGATAAAAAACATTGCTCAAAGCAGAGGCAAAAAATACTGAGTAATTGTATAAAAAGACAAAGAAAAGAACAGAGAGCCACAAACAGACCCCTGCGAAGTATTCAGTACTAGAAAAAACAAAAGGTCAATAGTCCCAAACTGTTGCAAAGAAAAAACTCGTGGCTACTTCCAGGAGTAACGCACAATAGGCACGTCATTAGCTAGGATGCTGGTAGGGATGAAACCACTTGGATGGTCCGTAGGAGGAGCTACACTTGAGGTCCCTAATAGACAAGCCAATAACATAATCAGATAAAAGTACTCCCAAGAACAAACGAAGAAAATGGGAAACAATTAAGTACCTTCCCAAAAATATTCATTCACAAGTTGAGGAAACATTTCGTCAAAAGTATTTGAGCCCAAAAAGACAGGAATACCATCAGGAGTGGCCATGGCTAAAGGGGTGATGTCCACAACCTCGGGGCTTGCCTCAACAAGAGCTTTCCCTTTTTGTGTTAGGCCCTCATCACCTTGACCAACCCGAGTCAAGGTCTCAACGGCAACATCCTCTTCAGGAGAAGCTTGTTTTTGATTCTCTTGTAGCCGGGGGGGGGGGGGGGGGAGGGGAACGACCAACTCCGGATGGTAGAAATCAACATCAAAATCTAGATTGGTCTTCATCCCCAGGTTGAGCCCCCTAAGATAATCTACTACCTCTGCAAACAGAGAGATCATCTACTGCCTTTGCAAACAGAGAGATCATCTATGGCCTCAGCAGAGATTGCACATACTCTTGGAAAGCAGGAACTTCCTCTAACCTTTCTAGCACCAAGCTACCTTCTTCATCGCAGAGCCCCTGAAAATCTTCCTACAGGGCCTCAAGGATTTTGATGCTCTCCTCTTGCTCGTTGATTCTCTTTTCAGATAGGTCCAGGACTTGGGAGGCGACCTCACTAGCGGCTTTGGCCTATGCAACATCCTTCTGACATGCCTCAAGAAGTTGCTTAGAGTGCTCAACAGAAGCCTTGGACAACTCAATGAAAGCAATGAGTTTTGCGTTCTCCTTCTCCAAGTGAGCCTTCCTATCCCGCAGCTCAAAAAGTGGGAAGCTAATTCCCGGTCCTTTTTGGTCCTCTAAATCCCCCTCCTTAGTCGCTTGTTGAAAACAAGATGACCCTATACAGCAAAAAAGGAAAAGCTATTTAACGCAGTCAGGATGGAACAAAAGCAAATAAAACCTATTAGAAGATCGCAAAAACTCACCCCAGCAAGAAAAGAGGCACCAAACCTGTAAAGCTACTCATCAATCAATTGCTAGCAAATCTCCCGGTCAACCGACGGGGTACACTCCATCAAGAAGGATTGAGGGTGGGGCCCTTGCAATAAGGAGTCTGATTCCTCCATAGCAAGGTCAAGAACCCACCTCGCAGTTCCCTTAGAAGTACAAGAGGCCAGGACAACACCTTCTATCCTCTTGAAGGCCTTAGGGATTTACTCCATGGCATAGCTTGGGAAAGTTGGGGGGGACCATGATGATGTCATAGAGTTTTCCCCTTTTCCAGAAAGGCTCGGAGCCATCTGCTTCGCAAGTTGGGAAGAAGGGGAAGATATGGAAGTCAGAGGAATCTTGATGGGATGGTCGAAAAAAGCCATCCCAGTAGTTGTGGAGGATCATTTGAAAGCTCCTTGAATCCTTTCGGTCACCATTTCCTTTCCCCAGCCCTGGGGAAGGGGAACCCAGGTAACAGGAACTCTAGCGGAAGATACGCAGCAAAACCTCTTCCCTTGCCCTCAGGGGTTCAAGAACCTCTACAAAGCCATTTTGATGCCTTCATTGCTGCAAGAAAGAACCAAAAGAAGAGGCTGTTAGAACCGGATCAGTAAGAACAAGAATTCAGTAAACAAAATAGTTCTTCCTACCAAAAGAAGATATCCCTAGGGAATTTCAAAGGGAAGCAACATGGCGTTCTGCTGGCTTTCCTAATCCAGCAGAGCGGAGGAAAGCCTCAAGCTAGATGGGAATAGTGCACCCTAACATAGGCCTACCAGAATTGACCAAACCTATGAGGAAATCCCCATGCTCGGTCAGTTAGTCAAATAAGTCAGGAAGTTTGTTTAAAAACAAGTGACTCGGGTTTCAATTCGGGTAGACCTCGGATCTAATCAAATGGCTCGGAAGGAGAGCAAAGAAGAGGAAGAGCTTCCACTACAGCACGGAGTTTTGGAAAGGACCTACCAGCTTGTGTCGAGAAAGAAACTGAAGGTACCCCTTGGCACCTTTGGGCGCTGAAGAGACCGCTAGCCTAAAGAAACTCCTAAAGAGTTCCAAAGAGACTAGAACACGGTAAAGGTGATAGGTCGTAATAAAAGCAACCACTGTTCGAAAAGAATTAGGCACAAGCTGGGCTAAGGAGATTTTCCAGAAGAAAGCAAGAAAAAAAAACAGAGGGTGAATTTCAAGAAGAAGAACACCTCCTTTGAGGGAAGAAGCATAAAGGACTATGTGTCCATCACGGCTATTGTAAGCACGTTCATGCCTCTCGACAGTGACGATTATGCCCTTGTCCAATCCCAATTCACCACCGAGTTCATAAATAGAACCGGAATCCAGAGAATGAGGTATGGACCAAGTTTCGATCTCAGAAAGCTCAAAGGTGGTGGTTTTTACCAAGGGAGCCCTAGATAGCACCGGTGTAAGGTAAAAGATTCCATTTTCCATATCAAATGAGGGGGAGGAAGATGCGCTCCCTCTTGACTGGAGAGAGGGAGTACAAGACACGGTAGACATACTGAACACCAAAAAGAAAAAAGAGAAGGTAGAACCTTTTCAGAAAAAAGGAAAAAGAAAACTCACTCGGCGAATTCTTGGAGTGGAAAGAAAATACCGAGGAAAGAAAAGGAAGTTCTAAGCCAAAAGCTCTGTAAAACCCTTGTTGGAGAGGTAGAAGTTCCAAAAAACTGAAGGTTATACCGAATAAGGAAGTTACAGAAGCGGGTCAATCTCCCAAATCTGGAGTGAATCATCGGTTCGGGACCCAACATGCTTCAACCTCCTCTTCAAATAAAAGTGGGTAGTCCCTTCAAGTTCGAAATGGGTCAGATATTGCCATAAAATGAAGAGGACTGATCTTCTTGTTCAGACCGCTTAACAGTTCCTAAAACTAAAAGAAAGCATCCGCTCTTAAAAATAGCTGTTGTGAGAAAATGACACAGTTTTACCAAGAGCCAAGGCCTCAAGATGGTAAGTCCAAAAATACCTAAAGGTCAGTCTCTCAAACAGTTGTGAGAAAACTGTTCAACCTTTCGAAAGATCCCGGCTTAAAGATGGTAACCATTGAATACCAGAAAGTCAGATCAAAGACTTGGAGATGGTAGTTTCTAATGCCTAAAAGTCAAACCCGCAGCCTAGAGATGGCAACTTCTAATATCTGAAGGAAGGGTCCCTGGCCTCAAGATGGTGAACCTCAACGCCTGAAGGTCAAACTTGCAACTTATAGACGGTAACTTATAATACCCGAAGGTCACATTGGCGAGTCCCGAGGTGCGAGTGGGCATGGACTTTCTACCACCGACCTCACGGGTCACCGACCTAGAGGTCATGGATCTCGAGATGAGCATAACAGGGCCCTCACTAGATCACGACCCATGATTTTATGAGTCTCAGCCTTGCTCATGTACCTTCCATGCCACGACCAAGTGTGCTGAACTCTGCTTGAAGCCGAAAAATTATAATCCAGCTTGTAGCTCTCTACTAGAGACGCGAATAGAAAGGTACCCTTGAAGTTAGCTACTACAAGGAATCAGCAGACCCAGTAGCAGCAATGACTTGAAGATGGTAATTTAGGCACCGACGACCTATAAGCTCACTAGGCCTTTAGGGAAGTAATGATGGGTGAAACGGGTAGGATCCGGACTAGTAAACGGAAATGGGCAGGACCCGGAGAAGTCAACTCAAATGGGCTAGAGGGCCCCATGCATTCAATAAATGAAAGTCAGACTCACTGAGTCAACGAGGACACATGGGCAAGCGGCCAGCTACCACCGACCTCTCAGGTCATCGACCTCCTATATGAGCTTAAGTTGAGGTCTTCCCAGACCTCGACTATGACCTAGCAAGTTCCGATCCGAATCATAAATCTTCCATGCACCGACCATCGGTAAGTGACTCGTAGCCACTCTAAGGAGTCAAGGATCACTGGACGCGACCTCACCAGAAGAGATGTTCGAGATCTTCAACATCCACAGGGAGGTCACGAAGTTGGTCTGAAGGTCGGTTAGTAAGCTTGTAGCTCTCACGGAGACGTGAATGGCAAGATCTCTCATTCTAGGGAAACTCCATGATCTTGAGTGCAATTATCCTAACTTGACTGAATCCCACTATTATCATAACTACCTACTGTTACGTAATAAGAAGCATAATTCCAGGAGGTAACAGACTCTTTCTCTACTTAAACAAAAACACACAATCTGTGGACAACTAGGCAAGACAATAGGGAACTGAGTCTTCCTGCTTTCTACCTTTATCGGAAAACTCTCCCAAAATACTAACTTAGGCATCGGAGCTCTTCCCTGGGCGACAACCCACTCCGGTGACCTCTTTTTCTCATCTTCTCAAGCTGATGATCACGGAGCTCCATCAGTATCTGTGAGGTGACCCGATTCAATATCTTTTGGACCCTATCACAGAGACTATGGAGTATGGGGTATGAAGTATTTAGTATGGTCTTTCTCTATTTGTATTTGCCTTAGGCTTTAGAGTTGAAAATATTTCTGGGAGAGATTTTGACAGAATGGGGCTAGGGAATACATAGAAGGCTTATTGGAATTTTCTTAAAAAGAAAATCACTTCTTCTTAGGGTTATATGTTAGGGTATTTATAGAACCCACATAACCTAAGTAGGTTAATTGAAAAACCTTGGGGTTCTATGGGCCAAAAGCCCAATAGGTCAATAGCTAATGTTTCCTATTACTTAATTAAAGACCCAATTAATTATTTATCGGGTTAAGGATTCAAAATAATTATTTTGGTCATTTATTAAATACCCCTTTTAATTTAGTTTACTTAGGGCCAATAATTAATTCTATGGACCATGTCCAAATTAATTATTAAGCTCTAAAATAAAATATCACTCATTTATTTTATACAAGCCCACTAATAATTAATCATACAAGCCCAAGTACAAAATAATTGTAAAACAATTAATGTTATGGACTAGTCCAAATTAGTTATGAAGACTTATCAAATAAATCAATCAAATTTTATTTAAGCCTAATTAATTAATCCAAAGGATTATTAAATCCTCAATTAATTAATGAAGGCTTTCTATAGTAAAATTAATTTTCCATCTCCCATATTTTAGTATGACATAAAATCATACATAATAAATAGGGCTAGATTAGGGATCACTAGACATAATATTCATTGCTCTATAAAACTTACCAAAATACCCTTGCTATCCAGTAGTAGTATATTTAATCATTGTTGTGCTCCAATGATTCTTTTATTGCCATAAGAAGATGATGTGCTCCAAGAAACATTGTTGTAGTAACAAAAAGCACATTAAGTTAAATCTTAACCTTTGTCTTTGATCTACAGATGATATGACACATTTTACCCTTTCTATATAGTATCCACTATTGAGTCTAGGTCTGAAGCACTATCACCTTACTCAATAGTATCTATCATTCTTGGTATCTAGTTCAATCTATTAATTCACATTGAATATTCACTAGAAGAATATCCTGTACTATATCAAATAGTACTACCAAGGTCTTGAATTCTATGAATTAACTTGAACAATCCACAAGGGATGGTTAACCCATCTCCGAAGAGAGATGGCATAGAGACCCTATTGTATCAGTCTATCTTAGCTAACTAGATCAATGTACCTAACATAAAATGCTATTGGTCTCATGTAAAAGGAACGTCAATTATAACATATTAAAGCAAAAATACCTAGCTTTGCTAGATCACCAACCAATACTCATATCATGAGGTTGTGTAAATGCAATAGCTTCAATGACAATAGTTCTTTTTTTTTTTGTAGTACATTTAGAGAATAATCACTGTGTGGTCCTATTCTACATATTCAAAATATGTTAACACATATAGTTTGGGAGCACTATCCAATAACTAAAGATAAGTCACCCTACGTTAAGGAGATTAACATGTCATGACCTTTATTTAATGGAACGTCCAATTCCATTAAATGGTCAAGAACGATTTCCTTATGATTTAAACTTCTGGTGATCTATACTTTATTGTTCTGAATGTCCTGACACATATATTACTTACTTGAATCAAGTTGGACCTTATTGTATGAAAATTATATGTGTAATAAACAATTTAAAAAATACCTCAATTTATTGATCAATAATTACCGAATTGGTAGTCTTTTTGGGTATAAATCCCAACAATTTGTGCAAGAAAGAGAAGCCCAAGTTGATTTTACAACCAGCTTCAAAGGAATGTCACTTGATATTGAAGATCAACCAAGAAGATGCTACAACATATACATGATTCAAGGCCTTGAGGACATTGGTGGGAAGATTCTAAGTGAAGAACAAGACATTAGTGACCTTGAAAATCATGTTGGAAGAGCTTAGAAAGGATTTTGGCTTGATGGCATGGAGCTGGCTTGATAGTACACTAGATGATGGGACACAACACACCATTTGACTGGCTACAGTGTGATAAGGACATCATGCAAGATGAACTGAACCGACCAAGGGATCCGAACTGGGATGGAGATGTGCATGTAGACTCGGTCCAGTGTAGAACAATTTGGATCGGCAGGCAACACCAATCATGCCCACGCCAGGGCATCCATGCAGGTCCAAGTGTCTACAAGGAAAACGGGCCTAACCCAGACTGACTGTCTCAGAATGGGCTGAAATTTGGTACGCCACTTGGAAATGGCCCAACGGTCAAGGTACACCACTATGCTGTGTGCTGTAGGGTTTTTGGGCCATCCGAGCTCTTCTTCATGGAGTTTTGGGCCTTTTTCTATTTTTAGTTAGGTTTTTTCACAACTTCCATTATTATTGTTTTATGATTCTATTAAAACTGGTTTCTTGATGTATTTTTCATTAGACAATTATTATTTTCAAGGAACAAATTTCCTTTTCTTTTTTGACTTAGGTTTGAATTGCAATTCAACGGTGCTGAATCGTGAGTGATCACGCAAAACATCCCATTCTTGTTTTTCTTGTCAGAGTTTTTCGATTCCCACTTGAGCAAATTTGTTTCTATTCGAACAGGTTGTTCATGAGCGTTGCAAACAATTAAAACTGTCCTGCATCAAATTGGTATTAGAACCTTGATTCTAAAGTCTCTAAATTCACCACCACCACCGCTGACAATTACCATCTCTTTAGAATGGATCGAAACAAAGAAGAACCACCTCTTCGTGAAGTGATAGCAACATAATAGCAGATTATGGAGTTGTTGAAGGCAATGATAGCACGAATGGATGTGCAAAATCGTGCTCCACCTCGACAAGAATGTGGGGAAGTCGATGATAATGGAGAGAGAGAATTCAAAAATTTTGATGAACATCCGGTGCGAAGTGCGCAACAGCACAACAGAAATAATGTTCCACTTGGGAACTTCGATTGTCAGCAGTTTCATGACGAAAATTTAAATAGATGTTAGGCTGGATTTCGGGTTGAAATTCTAGAATTCAAAGTGGGATTGAACCTGGACGAATACATTAGCAAGACTCTTTAGGTTGATGATGTGTTTCACCTATAAGAGGTACCCCTAGACAAGCAGGCGCCGCTTTTCACAATTCAATTCAGAGAGAGGCCTACGACTTGGTGGCACGTGCTGCACTGCAGAAGGTATATGGATGGCAGGCTGCCAATTGAGTCATGGGCAGCCTTGAAGCAGGAGATGAACAGAGAATTTCAACCACTGAATCACAAGCAGGCATTATATGCAAAACTGCATAGGTTGATGCAGGGTATTCACATTATTGAGGAGTATACAACTGAGTTCTATCAGTTCGTAGAGGCAAAACCAAGGTTTATGTGCTTGCACGGATTGAGATTGCCAATACAAGATGCTTTATCTGTTCATAGCATAACAGTGTGGGAGAAGCGCACATGAAGGCACAGGCAGTTGAGAAGAGTTTGATGAGAAACCAATGGTTTCAGGGCAGAGGAAACTTTATACTAGACTAGGGTTCAAGCCAGAGTTCATGCAGTAGGGTTGCGCCTCTAGTAGGGAAACAGCCAATTATTGCACTACCACCTAGAGCCCCATTGCCGAATGTTGGTTTGGGTTCCCAACCGATAACAGGCAATAAAAAAGCCAATACTCGTTGTCATAGGTGTTAGAACTTATGGTATTATGCCAATGAATGCCCTAAGGCCCAAGCTCAACTTTACATGGATGAGTATATGGAGAGGGGAACATGTTGAGGAGTTCCCAAAGGATGAGGAGTTTGAGAATAATATTTGGGTGGTTGACCCTGATTATATCCAGGGTGATAGTCTGGTAATGCGCAGGATGTGTTTGGCACCCAGGACGAGTGAGGATTGGCTTTAGCATGACATTTTTACGGCCAAGTGTCTTGTGGCCGGGAAAACTTGTAGAGTGATCATTAACTCCTGCAGTTGGGAGAATGTAAATGCTGAAGAAGCTGTGAGGAAATTGGAATTAGTAACCAAACCCCACCATCACCCCTACAAGCTCGGTTGGGTTAATATAGATGCTAATATTCAGGTCAGCAGGCGTTGTATTATGCATCTATCCTTTGGTCCACAGTATAAGACGACAATAGAGGCTGATGTGGTTCCTATGGATGCGATGCACATCATTTTGGGGGGTCCATGGCAGTTTGATAATCGTTCAGTGTACAACGGGTACACTCATATGTATATGTTGTTGTGAGAGGGGAGAAAAGTGACCTTGAAACCACTTCAGGGAGCTAAGGATAGAAGGTAGTGATTTGTCTGTCATGGAGAGAGTTTGAATAGAGCCAAGATGGAGAGGATGTTTGTTTTGCCTTGGTGAACACCTTTGAGAGTTTCGGCCAGGATGGGAGAGAAAAGTCGAAAGTCCCAGCAGAATTGCAGACAGTGCTGGATGGTTTTCAGGAGGTGATTTTGAGTGACTTGCCACCCGGATTGCCACCAATGAGAGACATTTAGCATGTTATTGATTTGATTCTGGGCTCAGTGTTGCCTAATAAGGCACACTATAGGATGACTCCACAACAACATCATGAGCTAAATCAGTAGGTCTAGGAACTTCTGGACAAGGGATTTGTCGAAGAAAGCATTAGCCCTTGTGCAGTGCCAGCGCTATTGGTACCAAAGAAGGATGGTTCCTGGAGAATGTGTGTGGACAGTACAGCCATCAACTGGATTACTATCAAGTATCAATTCCCCATACCGAGGCTTGATGATATGCTTGATCAGTTGAGCGGAGCATCGATATTCATGAAGATTGATTTGAAGAGTGGGTACCATTAGATTCGGATCAAGACGGGTGATGAGTGGAAGACAGCCTTCAAATCGAAGGAGGGGTTATATGAATGGTTGGTGGTGCCATTCGGATTGTCAAATGCACCAAGTACTTTCATGCGGGTAATAAATCATATTTTGAGACCTTTTCTGAGTGCTTTTGTTGTGGAGTACTCTGATGATATTCTGATATATAGCAAGTCTGTTGTTGAGCATGTTGGGCATATGGAAGAATTTCTTACTATTTTGTGTGAACATAAATTGTTTGCTAACCCTAGTAAAAAGCATTTGGATGGTTGAGAAACTAGTGTTTCTGGGGTATGAGGTGACTGGAGATGGGATTTTACAGGATGATAGGAAAGTGCAGGCTATTGTGAACTAGTCATTACCTTCTACTGTGATAGAGTTGAGGTCTTTCTTAGGCCTTGCAAGATTCTATAGGCAATTTGTCAGAAGATACAATGAGATAGCTACACCTTTGATTGAGCTACTGAAACAAGAAAGATTCGAATGGACAGAGGTAGCACAGGAGGCTTTCGAAATTTTGAAGGATCAGTTGAAGCATGCTCCATTGTTCGTATTGCCGAATTTTGACAGGGTCTTTGAGGTTGATTGTGATGCTTCAAAGACGAGTATTCAAGCTGTTTTGAGTCAGGAGGGGAAGCCAGTTGCTTACTATAGTGAGAAACTGGGTGGAGCGAAATTAACTTCACGCCATTGTGAAGTCTTAGCAGCATTGGCTACATTACCTGATACAGATGGAATTTGTGCTGTTTTCTGACCATCAGGTGCAGATGGAATTTGTGCTGCTTTCTGACCATCAAACTAAGCACCAGGCATGCAAAGTGGGTTAGCGCTTTGCTGGAATACAGTTTTTGCATTGGGCATAACTCGGATACCTTGAACAAAGTATCTGATGCCTTGAGCAAAAAGAGTATGCTGATTTTTGCAATGTAAGTGTACACTTTGGGCTTTGAGAGTGTGAAGGAGGATGTCCAAGCAGATGCTCATTCCGGAAGTATTGTAGCCAAAGTTGAGAGTGGAAGCCGAACCGATTTCGTCCTTCATGATGGGTTTCTGTTCAAATGTAATTATTTGTGCATTCCAGATACTTCTTTGTGCATGTTGATTGTATGAGAATTGCACAACCTAGGTCATTTCGGCAAGGACAAAACTGCTTGGTTAGTGCATAAGAGGTTTTATTGGCCAGAACTTGATAGAGATGTCAAGACATATGTGAAGCGGTGTCGTGTCTGTCAAGAGGAAAAGGGGACAGATACACACCGAGGATTATACATTTCTTTGCGATACCAGATGAACCTTGGAGAGAGGTCTCCATGGATTTTGTAGTAGGTTTGCCACAGACAGTAAAGGGAATGGATTTAATAATGGTGGTTGTTGATCGGTTTAGCAAGATGAGTTGCTTCCTTCTGTGTAAGATGACATTTGATGCATCTAAGGTGGCTGATCTCTACTTTTCAGGGGTTGTTTGGCATTATGGGTTGCCATCATCGATAGTTTCAGACAGGGATAGCAAGTTTATAGCTCATTTTTAGCAAGAATTGTGGAAGAAACTTGGCACGAAGCTGAAGTTTAGCAACCCATATCATCCCCAAACTGATGGGCAAACCGAGGTTGTCAACCAGAGCCTTGGGAATTTATTACGAGCAAACGTTAATGAATTCAAAAGTTGGGATCTTAGCTTGCCGAAAATTGAATTTGAGTTCAATTCGTCAGTGGATCGATCTATAGGGTTTGCACCTTTCCAGGTGTTGTATAGGTTCTTGCCGAGAGGTCCACTGGATCTTCTTCCCATTGAAGCATTAGAGAAGCCAAGCAAGAAGGTGGATGAATGTGTGGCTGATTTAAGTGACCTACATGCAGTTGTTAAAGCTAACCTTGAGCAAAGTTACGCCAAGTACAAGGAGAGAGCTGATCTTAAATGATACCAGCAATCATTTGAAGTTGGTAATCTGGTATGGGTCTATTTGCCACGGAAGAGATATCCTCAGGGAGCAATCATTTGAAGTTGGTAATCTGGTCCTTGTCAGGTGTTGGAGAAATTTGGAGACAACACCTATAGGGTTGAATTGCCTAGCGATGTGTTTATCTCTGATGTCTTTAATGTTTGACATCTAACTCCTTATATAGGTGAGAACTCCAGCTTGAGGACAAGCTTTTTTGAGGATGGGGAGAGTGATGAGGACATCGTACAAGATGAACCAAACCGACCAAGGGATCCGACCCGGGATGGAGATGTGCATGTAGATTCGGTCCAGATACAGGTTGAGTCTGTTCAGAACCGTTTGGATTAGCAGGCTATACCAATCAGGCCCATGCTAGGGAGTCCACGCAGGTCCAAGTGTCTCTAGGGAAAACAAGCCTGACCTGGACCTACAGTGTCAGAATGGGCTGAAATTTGGCAGGCCACTTGGAAACGGCCCAACAGTCAAGGCACACTACTATGTTGTGTGCTGTAGGGCTTTTGGGCCATCCGGGCTTGTCTTTATGGAGTTTTGGGCCTTTTTCTATTTTTAGTTAGGGTATTTTTGTAACTTCCTATTATTATTGTTTTAGGGTTCTATTAAAACTGGTTTTTTGATGTATTTTTCATTAGACAATTATTATTTTCCAAGAACAAATTTCACTTTCTTTTCCGACTTTGGTTTGAATTGCATTTCAATCGTGCTGAATCATGAGTGATCACATAAAACATTTCATTCTTGTTTTTCCTGTCAGAGTTTTTTGTTTCCCACTTGAGCAAATCTGTTTATGTTCGAACAGGTTCTTCAAGAGCATTATAGAAGATTGAAATTGTCCTAGATCACAGTGTCACTGTCCGATGCCGGACACCCAGTTGGACCAACAACCATGAATTTCCAGAAACATGTCGGTGCTATGTTTGATCGCTGCCCGGCCACGAATCCCCCCTGCTCTGTTCACTAAATGTGATCTTTTCATGTATTTTGTTCACTTGTCTCGATCTTTCTTTGTCCTTTAACTTATTTTATGAGGATTTTATGGTACTTTGACCTATTTTAAGATTTAATTAGGTCTTCTTATAAGATAGAGTATAAATACTCTTTTATTTGTATTTTTGAACCAACTTTTGACAAATAACTTTAATCAGACTTGTGAGATTCCCCTTGGATCAAACAAACCTTTCTTGAATGTGTTCATCAAAGATTCTTCTAGGTTTCTTAGATAAGTACTTGGGATTTTCCTTCACTAAGTTTTGGTGTTGGATTGAATTGATGAAATTCAAGTCATTAGTCTTGTTGGAAGACAGCTTGCTCAATGAATCTAGCATAACTTCTTGATGAAATGTTGGGAATTGTTTCCAATAGGTGTGATTTCTATTTAATAAATGAAGGGTTCCTTGTTGAGATATAGGGATGGAAAATGGATCTGACCCAAAGGGCGCCTGCTCTGACCAGCCCTGTTTGGGTTGGGTTATACCTGCCCCCGTTCTAGAACAGGTCGGATATGGATATTTACTTTAAGACCCGTCTGTGGGTCAAGTTGGGTCTGTTCAGAAATCCGTCCTAACCCAACCTGTCCTGTCATGCTTTGCTTTGCCTCGCCCTTTTTGTGAATTCATAAGAGTTATTTTTTATATATATTCATGCTTTTTTTCAAACACTAGTAATGTATTATAATTTTATACAAGAAAATAATTTCTTCTTTTTAAAATATTAATGATATATACTTATATGTTACTTCTATCTTTATAAAATAATTATTGTAAATACTTTATTTTTTAACTAAATTATTAATATCATGTAATATGTTTTTATCCCACAAAACAAATATATTATGCATATAATACATAAAGGATAAAAGATTTATTTTTTGATTACTTCAATTTATATTTAGCAAAATAATTTTTAAAAATTTTGTTTAAAGAAATTTTTGGTCTATTGTTATATACTCTTTTATCATAGTCTTACTTGTATTAATATATATAAATATATATATATATATATATATATGTGTGTGTGTGTGTGTTTATATTTATATATGTTGTTAATGAAAAGACATATGTATATGTGTATGATTTAAAAGATTGCTAGAATATTATATATCATATATAATCTTTTAGCAGTCAAACTATTTCTAATCATTATTTAAAAAAGTAATTTTAATAATGTTTGAGATATGCTATGCACAAAAGTAAATGGTATATAAATAAATAAATATATATATATATATATATATTTTGTATTATCCAAATCAATTTTGTTTACAATTTACTGAAATAATTATTATAAATATTATTTAATTATGTAAAATATACTTGCACTTGACAAAACTAATAAGGCTAATGTATATGTTATGAATAATATACAAATAATATTATATAGAACACTAATGGTTTATATCATATACTTAATCACTTATATTTATACTTTGAAAATATAATTAACTAAATTCATCAATGAAATGTAATATCTATTTTTTTTTATCAAAACACTGAAATTACTAGTTTACTAACTTATTGTATTTATTAAGAAAAAAATGTAAATAATACATAAATATAGATGATTTAAAGAAAAAAAATTCAATGGTCCTATCTATAATACTAATTTACATTGTAACAACCACATCGATTTTTAAAAAATAATTCATGTGATAATAAACAAATTCATTAAAGAAATGAAGTAGAATTTGAACTTATTCTTTTATTTGAATGGTTTATGATTGTGTTATTTCATTCAATGGAAAATGAGTATTGAATAAATTATTATTTTGAGTAGGTTTAGTAAATAAATTTTTTTAAAGAAATTCCAAAAAGTTTTTTCCTATCAGGTCGAGTTGGATAATTTGAGATAGAACGGGTTAAACGGGTATCCGCTGGCCAAACGAGCCAAGGCATGGGTCTGACCATTTAGACCCATCACAGGGCATGGAGTAGGGCAGGTCCAGGGTCTTACAGGATAGTGCAAAACTGGGTTTTCAAATACCTGGCTATACCAGCCCCATTGCCATTCCTATTGAGATCACATCATCTTTTTGATATCGAAGCCTAGGTTTTTAGCAAAGGTTGGACTATCTTATTTGCATTCTTTGTTTTAGTGTTAAGTTCTTATTTGTTTCATTGAAAATCTATGCTCTTATGAACGTTCTGTGTTTGTTCCTTTACATCTATCCTACTTCTCTTGTAATCCTATTGTGTTCATGAGAATTGTGCCTCAAGTCCAAAATAAGTTTAAATTCTCTTTGTTTGGTGATTCTAATATCTTTACAAAAAAATACAAAAAAGAAAAAAAGAATAAAGAATAAAGAAAAAGAAAAAGAAAGAGATCAAAGATCTCAAATATGAAAATTTGAAAATCATACAAAAAGATTCCAAAATTTTTGAAAATCCTTGTGATCAATTGATTGTGAAGTTGATCAAATTGTTAGTAGAGATTGAATTGCTGATCTATTATAATAAATTGCCTATTAAATACTCAAATAAGGCCCTTGAGATCATTAAAAATTCATTGAAATTTGGATCACAACTCTTTGTCCTCAAGGTGTTTGATAAATTTCCTATCAATTTTTTTCTTTGGATTCTAAGTGTTTGATCATTTGCTTTATGCACATTGACCCTTATCTTTGAAACTCTTATCTCTTTGATTCTCATATGTTGAACAATATTGACTACTTGAATTGAGTTTTGTGATTTGATTTGTCATTCCTTGTTGAGTGGATTGCATTACACCTTGAGTTAGTTAAGAACTTGAAGAAGAGTTTATAGTGGTATAAGGCGCAAGGGGGTGAGTGCATTAGAGAGAGAAAAGGCCTAATTCAAGAGTGATGCACAAGTGGATTGTGAAGATACATATATTTGTTTTTGTTTTTCATTTTAGGTTGAAAACATGACAAAAGGAGCTTCCAGCTCATCTAATACATCTAACATGGTAGAGGACAAAGCTACTTTGGCTTCTCTTATGGAGAATCGGAGATGATGGCACAAATGTCCAATAACATTAGATATGTTTCAATGAACAAGGTGGACATGAGAAACGATCTTAGCGCAAGAATAGATGTAGTGGAGGAAAGAGTAAACACTTGGGAGACACCTCAACCTTAAGCTATGAGAAACCCAATTCCACAAAGAGGTAAAGGAAGGAGAGAACACACACCAAGAGCTCAACCTAGAGGAAGAGTACTTTAAGATCATTTAGATGAAATCGCTAATGAATAAGACTATTGGGAACAAGAAGAAAAAGAATTTGTGGAGCCAAGAAGGAGAGATGTTATAATGGGATCAATCAAGTTGACCATACCACCATCCAAGGGATTACATGATCTGAAGGCTTATATTGACTTGGGAGAGCAAAGTAGAACATGTGTTTGATTGTATGATATCTGGAGGCTAAGAAATTAAATCTAGCTATTGTGGAGTGTGTGGACTAGGCTTCAATTTGGTGGGAACAATTGATAATCACTGTAAGAAGAGCCCATGTACCAACTATTGCTTCATGGAATGAACTTAAAGCTATCATGAGGAGGAGATTTGTATCTACTTACTATCTAAGGGAGCTTTATCAAAAGCATCAAACTCTATCCCAATGCTCCAAGAGTGTTGATGAACACTATAAAGAAATGGAAGTAGCTATGATGAAGGTAAGCATTTTGGAAGATGAAGAAGCTACTATGGCAAGGTTCCTTTGTAGATTGAATAGGGAGATTGCGGATAAAGTTGAAATATGTTAATTCCATTATCTACAAGAGTTGGTGAACATGGCTATAAAGATTGAGAAGCAATTGAAGTAAAAAGGAGCTCATATGAGAAATCTTATCTCACCAAGCTATGCATATTCATCAACAAAGACTTGAAACACTTGGCCAAAGAAGGACTATGGTGCT
Organism: Parsonsia alboflavescens; assembly: GCA_028571225.1. NCBI lineage: Eukaryota > Viridiplantae > Streptophyta > Magnoliopsida > Gentianales > Apocynaceae > Parsonsia > Parsonsia alboflavescens. Next base: position 28,368 of record JAOXNR010001380.1, read on the forward strand.
AATAGATTTCCACCCAAGGACGAGTCCAACAAGCCTAAATTTCAAGAGAACAAGGTGCCTCAAGGAGACAAGGGAAAGGGTCAACTACCACCTTACAAGGCTAGGGACATCAAATGCCACAAGTGTCAAGGTTTTGGACATTATCTCAATCAATGTCCTAACTAAAGTAACATTATCTTGAATAGGGACATTATGGAGTCCACATGTGAAGATGAGGAAGAAGAGTATGTGGTTGAAGAAGAGAAGCAAGGTGTAATACATGATCCTAGTGAAGGTGATTGTGAGTAAATGTACATGATTAGAAGAGTACATAGTACTCAAACTAGAGATGATGAAGACTTGCAAAGAGAAAACTTGTTCCATTCTAGATGCGTGGTACAAGGAAATGTTTATAGTGTCATTGTTGATATTGGAAGTTGTGTTAATGTGGCAAGTGCATATTTGGTGGAGAAGATGAAGCTACCTTGCATTGACCACCCAAAGCCATAAAAGCCACAATAGTTGAATGATAGCAGTGAAGTCAATGTTGGCTAATAAGGTAGAGTCTCATTTTCTATGGGCAAGTATAATGATGCAGTGCTTAAGCAAGCTACATATTTGTTACTTGGGAGACCATGACAATATAATAGGAGGGTTACTTATGATGGTCACAAGAACAAGCACAGCTTGGAGTTTGAAGGGAAGAAGATAAACATGAATCCATTGAAGCCTTATGAAGTATATATGGATCAAAAGAAAATTCTTGAAAGGATGAAAGATTTCTATGAAAAAGAAGAGAAGAAATGAAGGAAAAACAAGAGAGAATGAGCTAGAAAAAAAAGAAATAGAGAGAGTGAAAAGAAAAAGAGGGAAGAGGAAAACAATAGTGACAAAAAGTTAAGTTCTTGTGCAAAAGAAAGAGAGTTGAAAAGTGCATGCATGAGCTTAAGGCAAATGGTCTTATGTATAAATATTCTCCACATTCTAATTCTTTTGACATTGATCGCAATCACCAGTGGATAGAGTAGCGAGCATGGAGATCAAAGGTCCCGCGTTTGAATCCCAACAACACCCTCCTGAGTTGAGTCCTGTGGGCATCCATAGATAGCTGTAGCAGGATCAAAAGAAAGAAAAAAAAAGGAGAGTAAAGTTTCGTATGAATCCAAATAAAACCTTGTATGCCCTCTTATTTCAAATTTTGCCTTCCTTATAAAAAGATTCTTGAGGCTATGAATTCAATTCTAAGAATTTTATCAAGTATTCCTCTATTTGTTCTAAGTATGAGGATTACAAACTTTATGAGAACTTCCCAGTCCAAATTCAAGAAAATCAAACTCACTTTTGAATAAGATCTCAAAGAAATGGGATTTCTCCCAAATTTCTGGATTACATGTATGAAACTCTTAAGGAGCCCGTTAAATGAAATTCGTACCTGTCCAGGATGACCTGACATGAAATCAAGTAATATGAATTAAAGGAAAATCACAACACATCAAAGTTAACGAAAGGAAACCTACAAGGGTTGGAAAGCACAGGACTGACAATCCTTGGCATGAAAACCATTAACTTATCCTAGTGAACTCGTCACGGAATGTTAGGAGGTTTAACATGATACTAGGATCACTGCATGACCGTGATATTACCCAGGGAATTCTCAAGTTTGTCTTGTTTCATTGTGTAGTAGAAAAGTCATGTACATGCAACTGGAGTGATATGGATGGTACTTGATGCTTGAATTGTCTTGAAATCATTTATAAAGGAAATTACTTGAATTAACTAGGTATGGAAGTTACTTGAATGGTCTGGACATGTTTTATAAGATGTTTTCGAGCTTTTATTTTCCTCACCTGTTTTTAAAAGATAATGTATTATTCTCTAGCATGACAAGGATTATTCGCTGAGCCTTTGCTCATTTAAATGTGACAATGTCATTTAGAAAGGAATCAAGGAACTCATAGACGATCTATATGTCCACTTCCGCAATAATGTAATTTTGCAAATAGAGAGGATTAGTTCATAGCAATTAGTGGACTTTTAGTTTTGCTATGGATGTAATCACAATGTTAGTTGAATTATATATAATGGATATTAGACTAACCCCTTTTGTATCTGAGATCATAATAAAGACATCCTTATATTGTATTGGATTCTAACCTATTTACCTATTAGTTCTTCATCAAGTTATGATTTCATTATTTGAGTTGGAAAATTTTTCTTAGTTATTTATGGACCTCGCCTTTGTCACTCCCCCTCTGGTCAAGTAAGTCAGGTTCCCCTCAAGGAACTTGATACGCATACCAGAACTACAATGGGGTTAAGCTTGAGAGGGATGATGTTATTATTATTATTATTATTATTCCCTTTGTCATTATTTATAGATCAATTGGACTAATTTTTCTTGTCACTAAAGATAAATTCTTGTTGTTAGTTTATTAGGTACTTTATTGATTTTTTTACGATATTATGCTTGTCTCTTTCTGTTCTCTAATTAATGTTGTTAATTTGATTAAAATCATAAATATAGGCATGTTATGGGGAAAAATATTACTTTAATCTTGACAAAATGACATCTAGTGACTTATAAACAGTGATGGAGCTATTATTATTATTATTATTATTTAATTGATCATATAATACATTTTTAGTTTTTTTAATATTTTATTTTAATCATATTTTATAATAACTTATTTTATTTTTTAATTTTTACTTATTGTTATTTTAATAGTCTTATATTTATATTAATTACATATTATATGACTACTTAATTATTTTAATAAAGTTTTATTTGTTTATTTTATTAAAGATTTGGGTATTTTATTTTAAAGGATAGGTTTAGGTTAAGATTCTCCAGTTGATTTAGGATTTTGGTATGAATATTTTTTAAGTTGATATTTTGTTTTGTCAGGTTTTGATTATCTTGGAGATTCAGAGACTTGAGGTAAGTGGTCCTATCCTTTCTAAATTTTTTATAAAATTTTTTTCTCACTTATCGTTTTATAAATCTTTTCATGATAATAAGTATGATAATGTTTTGGAATCTCTTATATATTTATTCGTATGGATATGTATGATGTATGAATGCATGATATATGTATGTACGATTCTTATGATTCTTTGTTCACCAGAGATAGCAAATTCTCGAATCTACTTCCCTATTGGTATGTAGATAGGTCATTTAAACAAGCTCTATGGATATCCTGACTGAGAAAAGTTAGGTTGGATATTCAGTATTGGTTCTTGCATTGAAGAGTTTTAACTTAGGTATGCATGTTACCCAAGTAAGTATGTATGCATGAAGGTTTTTATGTACTTATGCATGTCAATGAAATCTTCCTTTGATTTGTCAAAATGTAGACCCATTTTTTTCGTAAGCATTCTTGATTTCATTGAAAGGATTATACATGTAAGTATGTGATTGCTTGTAAAAAGTTTTGTAATAGATATAATTACTTATGGTTGTGGAGTTGTAAGCTATTGTAATTAGAATTCTTTTAGTATTGGAGACTTTTGTAAATTGTAATTTTTATTTTGAGAATTAATAAGTTGAATAAGATATGATCTTATTATCTTTGATGTTTTAGTTAGGAATTATGTTACCGTGCTCCAGTGTCGGGGGTGACAACTTAACTATTTGATTTCTCTTTTATCAAAAAACCCCTCAAAATTAGAACTCGAACCTTCCATGATCACCGACAGCACAAGCCATAGATACCCTGGACATAAATTTGCAGAAAAATGATCACTTCAAATGTATTCATCTATCATTTGCTTTGCATAGACCATTTTTTTTTTTTTTTTGGTGGCGTAGTGCGTATGCCTATACACTTCCATTGTGAATTAAAGGGAAGGCATATAGTGTATATGCCTATACACTTCTCATTAGACATCCACTTGCCAACCTGACAATAAATCAGATTCTACCAACTTGGCACTCCATGTCACAAAATTAATATAATTATATTTCCTCGACTAGGTTTTAGATGGGTTATCTTTTCACTCTCTCTCTCTCTCTCTCTCTCTCTCTGAACTCTTTCTTGATCTTTCCTCTCTCTAGACTAATTTGAGCGTCAGAGCAGGAACTGAGAGCTTTTCTCATGTTTTTTTCCCCTTTTGCTCTATAGAGTTGCCGGAGCCACTAGAGTTAGAGGTTGACTGTGCAATAGCGACATCATAAATTGCAACCACCATGTGCAGGCTCGATTTCTGATTACTTTGCTTGTCTGTTTCTGTTGTAAGAGGATTAGTAGAAGTTTTCTGATCTCGTTCTCGTTTGATCAATTTTAGTTGATTCCTTTGAGTAAATTGATTTGGTGTTGAAATTGAATCTTCCAACTCTTAGAAGATTTGATTTTCTACTTGATAGTTGATCTCCACTAAAACTTTTCTATCGACTTTAGCTTTGAATCAAATTTTCATTCTCACTCGGATTGAACTGTGAAAGGTGTTTGTTGAATTCTTGATCTGAGATTTGCTATTTTTGTGGTTGAAGTTGCTGTTGATACTTGAAATTTTCTATTTTGGAATTTATTATTGCTAGAGAATTATCTGATTGTACAGAAATTTATTTTTGACTGTTAGATCTGGTTTGTCATACTTGCTGAGTGGAAATTTGAATTGGAATTCAATATATCTACTGTTTAAAGAAATTTTTGTGATTACTTAAAATGAATTTTTACTATGAAAATGAGAAATATTGTTGCTAGAGATGTTTCTAAGGGAATAGAAAATCAAAATCAAGCTATTGGAGCTACAACTGATTTGACTGGAATTGAAAAACCGCCATTACCTAATCCTCAACGAAAAGAAAAACCAGTCATTTCAATACTAGAGTTTAGTGGTTCTCTGTTATCCTTTGATACCGAGTTATTTCATAGAAGAATGATGGCAGATGCATATTTACCAAAAGTTGAAGTTCCAAAGAAGGATAGATCGTTGGTCCTTAACAATATGGATATATGTTTAGGAAATTTCTCTATGAACAGAGAAGGAATGAAATTTTAGAGCCTGAAGATGCAGAAGAACAAGGTTCTTCTAATCAGAACAAAATAAATGGAAGAGAAGAACCAGAGGTCAATGAAGAATGTTAGAAAGGATACAGCGACAGTAAGAGAAGGTAAAGAGATTGTTCCGCGAAATTCTCTTAAGGAAGTAAAACATACTAATAAAGGAAACAACAAAGTGAGAACTCTGCACCATTCTTCAACCACAGAGCTTGAATGGCGTGATGAAATTCAAGATATAAGGGAACAAATAGAGATGGTGCTTCCTCAGTTCAAAGAAATGGAAAGTGTTATGAATAAAATTCAAGCTAAGCTATTGATTGATGATTATATGAAGGAAAAAATACATTTGGATTTCAAATTGTCTAATTTGGAAGATTATGATGGCTCTACAAATTTTGAAAGACATCTTACTCGATATATTTCTAATATAACTTTCTATGGAGTAGATGATTCGATCTTATGTAAAGCCTTTCCAACTATATTAGATGGAAGAGCTACACATTGGTTTGGAAAACTGACTAGAGGATCTATATCCTTATTCAAACAGTTGAGTGAAATGTTATAGAGAGAATTTCAAGGAAGTGATAATCAGAAAAAACTGAGTTCTTTTTTGAGAAATCTCAGGCAGTTTAATGATGAAACTTTGGGAGGTTATCTGAACAGGTTTAACACTGAAGCTCTTACTGTAGAAGATTGTTCCGAACAGTCATATGTGGAAGCTTCTTTGCATGAACTTCGACTAGGACATATTTCAACAAAGATGGAGTTGTTGAATCTGAAAACAACTAATGAGTTATTAGCAAATGTCTGTAAATGGATCAAAGCCGAAGACCTTTTCAAATCAAAGAAAAATTTGAGGCAAATGGCAAAAGATGATTTCTGGAAGCCAAAAAACAAGGGGATGAAAAAACCAAGGACAATGGGGTATCAACCACATGGAATTTCTATTTCAAAGTCTGTTTCTGGTTATTCAGCATATAAGTCCTTTGTTCCAATAAATAACACTAATAGATACTTTGATAGGAGTTCTTTTCATAATGATTTTTCTAAGGCAGATCAACATTCGGGAGTTTCCATGCCAAAGCAGGATGTTTATAAACATTTTGATGGGAATAATAATCAAAAAAAATCTGAGGGAGGAAGCAATAAAAATTTTGCAGGAAGACCTACAAAAAATAATCATCAGTTTACATCATTGAATGTTCCTCTTACCTTTATTTGGCAGAAGGTGGAAAATTGTAGAATTTTGAAACCTCCAAGATCAAAACAAGGTCCTCCAGAAAAAAAGTTTCAAGATCGATATTGTCTGTATCACAAGGATGTTGGAAACCATACAGATGAATGTTTTTCTTTGAAAAGAGAAATAGAAACTATTATACAAAATGATCATTTCAGAGAATATGTGAGTATAGTTCATGGAGATCAAGCCAAGAAAATGGATCCTCAAAGAAATCCTGCAGCTCCAAAGGTGATTGAAATGATTTCTGGAATATATTCTCAATATGAAGTACACCCTAGAAAAAGCAAAAGTTGGAGCCTTGAGAAGTCATTAATGATGATGTCCCATTGGTAATTTCTTTGAATATTTCTGGATATATTATCCAAAGGATATTAGTAGACAATGGAAGTTCTGCTAATCTTCTGTAATATGATGCTTATTAAAAGATTGATTTATCATATTCAAAAATTATGACTTAAAGAAATCCTTTGATTGGTTTTTCTGGAGAGATTATATATTCACTTGGAATAGTAAAATTACCAGTAAAATGGGGACAAAAGGATGTTCTCATACATTCAAAAGCAGAGTTCATTGTGGTTGATGTCCAATCATCATACAATGTTATATGGGGAAGACCGGGTTTCAATTTGATGAAGGCACAAGTGGACACATTTCCTAATCAATTGGTTATTCCCACTTTGAAAGATTACATTATCATATTAGGGGACATTCAATCTGCTCACATGTGCTATCATATTGCTATTGCTAAAGCAACAGAAATTTTTGCACAAAAGGAAGACACTGAAGATCCATAAAGCAAGGAAGATATAGAACCTGCAATTGAATTAGCGAAATTTCAGATAGATGCAAATTATCCAGAGAGAACAGTTTCCATGGGTAGAAATTTACCTATAAAAATTAAACATGGGCTCATTGATTTATTGGCAAAACATCAAGATGTATTTGCATAGTCGACAAGAGATATGGGATTGATACCGAGAAGTTTCATTGAACATAGATTGGGTATCCATAATCTTGTACTCCAATCGTTTAGAAGATGAGGTACATTCCTCCATAAAAACAAGAAGCGATAAAGAATGAAGCTACAGATCTTTTGAATGTAGAAATTATAAGAAGAGTGCAGGTTCCAACATTGGTATCTAATCCAATAGTCGTTTCCAAACCAGATGGATCATGGAGATTGTGGATCGATTTCACTTGTGTGAATAGAACAATTCCGAAAAAGCCTTACCTAATGCCACACATTGATCAGCTTGTTGATGCTAAACAAGATTCACATTGTTATGCATTTTAGATGCCTACAAATAGTGATGTGATCTTGAGTTGAAATTTCTCATTATTTTCTCCCAATTGTTGATTTATAAAAAATTGACTCAAATTTTCAAGACTCATCAAGTTTTTGAAGCTTAGAAATTAGATTGACCTATTGTTAATGTTAACAATCAACCAACCAAATTGATTTGATAGAAAATTTCTATTCCTAAGCCATGTAATTGAAAAGCCCTTTGGAAGTGTCTCAAGAAGCCTCGAAAAGTCTTCAAGAAACCCACTCAAAGGTCAAGTTTGATTTAAGAAAGAAAAGTCACTCATTGTAATTGTGTTTGTAGAATTGTTGGTCATTTAACTACTACAAAGAGACTATTTATAGTATAAGAGGTAAAAAGCCCTAATTTATCTCTTGCATTGGTCAAAGGACTTTAAAACCCTCTTAAAATAAGTTAAATGACCAAAAGAAATGAAAAAAAGTCAATAAAAATTGGAAAAACATCGTATTAAGTGAAAGGGAAAGAAGGGTATCCATTGCATGCTAGGACTAAGGGAGGACTGGACATGTGAGCAGGGATGGCTACTGAATAAACGAGCAAGTAGGTTTGGAGTCAGATGGCCTACTTTTTCACGTTAGTGCCAGCTCGACGTTTCGTCGTGCCAAGTCATGTCATACTCGAGCCAACCCCTGAAAACTTTATTCCAAGCTTTCCTAGGCTTCCTATCTTGATTTTCAAGGTCCCAAATGTCTTGTTCTTCATTCGGAAACCTCTCACCATCATCTTCAAGGTCTTGAATCAGGAACAAGTTGTAATCGTCCTTCGTTTGTTCTCATATACACTTACATGGGACATCCTCAATTTCAATCGGGCAATCCCATGACGCAAAGGGCATAGAGACAAGGGACCTTTCCAGATCTTCTACTCATGCTGTCTGCCTATGAAACAAATGCTTTTGTTTAGGACGAATTTTCCTACCATTTGTTCTGATCATGCCATCTTGACTACCTTTCTATGGAGAGCCCATAGCCATAGAGGTGCTTGTTCAATCTTCCGCTTTCAAACTCCAATCAACATAAAAAAAAACAAAAAAAACAAAAAAATGGTTTCTTTATTTATTTATTAGGCCTAGTATATAAATAAATATATATATATATATATATATATATATATATAAATTAAGGCCAATATTTGTGTGGGTCATACACACTTTCCGTCCGGAGCCTATTATTCTTGTTACTTTTTTAAAATATAATGAAGAAATGATAAGACTGTTTTAATCAATTTTCTCCCAACATTGGAATCATGTATAACCGTTTTCCACTTCTAGTAATGAATGGGTGATAGAGTCTAAAATTTCTTTATTATTTTGAGTTCTTCAGTTTAATGTACAAACCAAAATGAAAAGTAATTTCAAAGCATTCAAACACAAAGTGTGAGGAAGAAAAAAGCGTAAAATTTTGGGAATTTACAAGAGAAATAATAGGGTTCACAAACTCATAAAGCCTGTACCTAATATATTCTTGATTTGCGTTTGCCCCATAAATGATCAGACTGGTTTCTGCTTGAAGATGTGGTGCATGGGAAAACAGATAAGTGATAGAAACGTTTTATTAACTTCTTGAATGGCTCTGGCATAGTGCCTCCTCGCAGCTAAAAAACAAGGACCACATCGAAAACGGTGTCATACGAGAAGTGGCCTTTTTTACTAGCTAGGGATTAGGCAAACATGCATGCCTAATCCTTATGAAAACTTCATCATAATTAATCATAGGTTAAAAAACATCTTCAATGGATAATTAATCATAGGCCTTTTTTATGGCCTTTTAGACAATGATTAATTAATCATAGGTTAAAAAACATAAATATTTTCAATGGATATATCCTTATGAAAACTTCATCAATACTATGAAAGATATGTGTATGAACGATTAAGTTTTTGAAAGAATATGTCGATTGACTTTGATTTTTTTTTTCCATTATTATTAAATGATAGGTGACTATTTGAAATTACGATATTTTATATTTTTGGAGCACTCATTGAATTTGGAGTATTTGTTTTCAATATATATATATATATAAAAGATTTGTTACTGCTTAATTGTGTTAAGCAAAAAAAATAAATATATATATAATTTTATTTTATAAATGTATGAGAGACATTGGGAAGAGTGATAGCATACAATTAACATGCTCTTCTAAAAAAATTTCTGATAAATAAAATTTTCAATATATATATATATATATATGTGTATGTATATTTATATACTTCCCTTCGATTTTTTCCTCACTCCTTTCCCACTACAAGAAATATTAATTTTAATGACAATTAAATATTTTCCTCCATTCTAATCTCTTTCATATCAATTTAATGGCATTAGATTAATTGCTAATGTTTTATGGCAATTAAAACAATTGCCCTAAAAAGTTCCCAACATAATCTATATTAATAAAGTAGTCCCCAAAGTATGAGAGAGGCTAACAAGTGTCATTATCTGAATGCTTAGAACAAAGTTTATCTATGTCTATATCGATTATTTTCTTACTCTAGCAAGATACGTGGGTCATCGACCACTTGATATTAACTCTATTTTTAGTAATTTTTTGTTGGGATTCTGAAGTTTAAATTTATTGATCAGTAAAAAAATTTACTACAAATGGACTTACAATTGTATGAAATTAATATGAAAAAATAAAATGGTATGTTAAGGGGATTCTAGAAAAGAAAAAAGAAACTCTTTTAACTTCCCAATTATTATTAAATCAACTAAGTATACTTAAAGTTTTTTTCTTAAAGTTTTTTTGGAGGGGTGTAAATATCAAAATTTTAATTCCATTGAAAAATTAAATTTAATAATTGTTATATAGATTAATTATTAAATAAATATATATAGAAGACAAACCATGAACTTTGATTTTTAGAGCACTAATGAAGTTTTGAAATTTAAACAAATTTATATAAGAATATATTATTATAAATTTACAAATAAAAAGAAATAGTATGCTAAGGATATTATAGAAAAGAAAAAAAAATCTCTTTTATCTTCCTAAATATTATTAAATAAAAATATAAATGGTTACAAAAATCATCATGATCAGAATAATTTATTTCAAAAATATTTGGAATTCTAAAATTTGAGATTTCCTAATCAGGGAATATTGCATGATAGAAGCATTATTGTATTTGATAAAAAAATTATACTAATAATACTTTTAATTAAAAAATATTTAATATTCAATAATTCAAAAGATAAAATTTACATAGAATACAATTTATAAATTAATTTATAAAATAAATAATAAATCATCGGTTAAAATTATATTTTATTTTTCCAATTTTTCCCTTTTTCCAAATATATTTTTCAAATTTGCAACACCTTTTGATTAATCTATTTTTAAAGATATTGATTAATACATTGATTTGAAACAAAATAGTATCAAACCAAGTTACAAAAAAATATATATTATAATAATAATACTTTGTAATTAAATAAAATAACAATAAATATTTAACAAATTAAAAACATAGAATTCACATACCATATAATTTATAAATTAATTTAAAAAATCAGTAATAAATCACGAATTAAAACTATACTTTATTTGTCAAATTTTTTCCTTTTTCAAGATATAGTTTTCAAATTTGAAACACCTTTTGATTAATCTATTTTTAAAGACATTGATTAATATATTTATTTGAAGAAAAATAGTATCAAATCATGTTATAAAAAAATATTATAATAATAATAATTTTTAATTAAATAATAATAAATATTCAATAAATTTATAAATTAATTTAAAAAGTCAATAATAAGAGTTACGACAAATATTGAGCTAAAACCCAATGTAATAAAACTAGTTTCGTAGCAGATGCCAATTTTGTTTTGAGATTGAACTATTGTCTCACATCGCTAGAGTAAGAAGTTCAAATAGAGAGAAATTTGTATAAAATTGACGGACTATAGTCTTAAATAATTATATCTTTCTCAGCCTTTCGGATAAGTTCAAGCATAGTATATATTCTTCTCAGTTTATTATCTAATACGTGGATCATTAGTCCACATGAAAAAAATGCTATTTTTAGTGATTTTTTGTTGGGATTTTGAAGATTATGTTTTCTAATCAGTGAAATTTTTTTACTGAGATTGAATTTACTATTATATGAAATTAATATATAATACAAATAACTATTATAAATAAAATATACTATAATATTAGCTTATTTACCATTTAAAATAAAAAATAATATATTAAAAAAAACACTCTATCTTCCCCAAATATTATTAAATTAACTTAGTATATTTAAAGTTACTTTTAGGGGAGGTTAAATATTAAAATTTTCATTCCATTGAATAATTAAAAATTAAATTTTAATAATTGTTATATAGATTATTAATTAT
>JAOXNR010001381.1:0-10010 GCA_028571225.1 Parsonsia alboflavescens
ATTGTGAAATGTTGTGAAAAATTGGGTAAATAAGAAATTACTGTTTTAATATGGGTAAAAATGAAAACGCCCCTGAAGAATGTGTGTACAAATCTTTATGTCTATAGAGTAGATGTATGACTCGGGTCATATTCGCAACCATCTCAAGAATTGGCATGGGCACAACAGTTGGGAGAAGGCATTCACTATTTATATCCTTCCATGCAGCAGTAAATTGTTTGCGAAACTCACGCACTACCTCTTCTTCCGAGGCATTGAATTGATTCATGTAACACTCAATAGCAGAGGCTACATGCCCTCTTTCCTGTTCAAACTGAAAGCCTCCAAGTTGGTCAAAAATCGATGTTTCATGAATAGTCACAAACGGACATAAATAGTCAAGTCATTCGAGCTAGTTTGATCATAAACGACAGCATTTGGGATCGAAAAGTTTTAAATTGAAGATACAATAAAAAGGTAACTAAGGAATCATTGTTGATCCATTAAGGGTGGATCTATAGAAAGAGTCTGTGAAGGGATAATGATTGTGTGAAAATAAAATTCATAATGATTAATTTAACCTCGAAAGTTGTTATTGTTTTTTTTTTGGTTTTTTTTCTTTTGACAACTCAATTTATAAACTCGATAAAATTGAGTTATCAAATTTTGTTTAAAAAAAGAAGGTTAAAAAAATCCAGTGATTAATTGATACCACAAACTTTCTTTTTACCTTATGTGCAACTATATCGTTCATCAATCGGCAGATCACTGATGTAGCCCTAATCATAAGAGGTTCATTGGATACCCAATCAAGGGTTTCTTTTCTTGCAAGTTCTCCCATGCCAATTAAAGAAGTTGTTGCCAGCAACATGTAGCCGCCTGACCTGAGTGCATTCTTCAGGTACTCATCAACTTGGGGAATATAGTTACTATTAGACCATTTAGCCTCCTGATAATATGCCTTTACTAATTTCTGCATCTGATGAAAGGAAAATAATGATGTATTACAGTTTCTGCAACAATAACTTATTCGACTTTCAAGAATAATTAAGCTTACCTCAGCTTTTACATAGCTAACGAGATTTTCTTTGCCTTCCTTGCCCATATCTTCTTCCATTTCAGTATAGACATTCAATAGCTCCTCGTAGCAAAGTCTCATATAGTGTGGTAGATCATTTGAAGCATTGATATCCATCCTGTTTATCAAAGTATAAGAATACCCTATTAAGTTCTGCTGCGAAAAATATAGTCCACACCATACAGAAATGTTTACCTATCAATTGCATCTGTGAAGAGAGTGAGTTCATCAATTGTTCCATATGCATCATACGTGTCGTCAATGATGGATGTCAGGCTAATTATTTTGAAGAAGATTTTTCTAGCGAGGCGATAATTAGGCTCAAAAAAAATCCCCAATCCCCAAAAATACAGCTCGGCAAAGCGATTTCTTGCAAAGGGAAAGTTTGTCTCAAGATCCAAGTTTTTCCACCACCTGAAATAGAGAAAAGGAATTGTAGATTTGCCATTTCAAAATTTAAACTTTGTCATTTTTGGGAGATGTTTTGTTCAAATATCCCGTTTCATAATATATTTCAGTTCCTCTTTTCCAAGAAAAATATGTTTTGTTCCTTTCTATTTCCCAAAGAACATTTGACGAAATATTTTCAAATTTGATCTTCTCACTTCATTAAATACCTTATGGTATTAATTTTATTTATTTATTGAAAATTATTATGAAAATAAACTCACTTTGCCAACTCGGATAGCTCATTCTGATGCATCTTCTGCAGTACATTGAAGTCTAATTTGGCAAACATCAAAAGCACTTCACTACGAGCTTCATCATTTTCATAGCTGGGAATGTGCATTAATCTTGCAGCCAGCCTTTTCAACGATTTCCGAATGGGAAACTCTAAGGCAAGCTTTAGTGCTTCTGAAGCTGAAGCATCTTCCATTGTTGATAGCTGCAATTGCAGGTGAGAGGTGGTAAATGTCAGGGCTTCCTCCAATATGTTCTCCCCATGAACACTGAAATGTGCTGCCTCGTACAAACTGAGAAGTCCTCTCCAGTTGCTGGCAAGAGATTCCTTGAAGTTTCCTTCATGATCTTTGAATTTTCTAAAAATGTCTACTTCAAATATACATGGAGAAATTCTTTTAGTGAGATATTCACACAATTCTGTCACAAAATTTATTATAGTGAAGTTGACAATCTAGAAATGAATGTTCCTACTTTCATTTTGCTGTCTGATTGATTCAATTTTTCATTTTCTAAATTAGTTAAAATTTTTACAAGGAAATTGACATTGTTATAAGTAAATATGTTTGTAATAAAGTCAAACTATATATGTATTTTTCCAAAATTATGATGAAGTATTCATTTCCGGATGAAGGAAATATTAAGTAAGTTATAATATATTTCAACTAATATTTAATATATTTAAGTTATCCACCTCGATGAAAATAAAAGATAAAAAATAAAAAATAAAAATAAAGAGAGAGATAGAGAGAGAGAAAAGGAAAAATGCATGCATCCACCTGGGGACACTCGGTATCCCTGTTGCCTGAGCAAGCGAAAACGAAGAGCAACAGCATGAAGGTCGTCATTCCCATTCTGCTCAAGTTCTTTGTAGAAATTGTTATATGCAGTTCTCAGTGATTCTTCAATTTCACTGCCGAAATGGTAAGCCACGCCGAGACGCTGCACTGCATCAATCAGCTCCAATTTTGAAGAAATTTGATCAGTCATTACAAGCATTTTCCTCAATTCTTCTTTCAGCCGTTGATGTTCAGCCTTTTCTTGGCCATCAATTTCCTGCATGCCAACAAATTTAAGGAAGCACGATTTAAACACAGGACCTTACTCTGATACCATGTCAAAACTTAAGTGCACGTGGAAATTTAACAGTAAACATCTGATCGGATGTTCAAAACACTGGATAAAATTTTTCTTAATTAATTTATACAAAATTTTAAGAATTTAAGTTACATAACCTTGAACTCAGATGAATGAGAAAGGAAAAAGTCACCCCAGACGGTCGGATGGAAATCTGCTGTGTGACGAGTAACTTCAGCAGCAGCAAATTGGCAAGAAGAAGGAACACTAGATCTTTGATTACGGATACTCATGTTTGGCCACAAATATGATTAATCTTTTTATGCATATGCTGAGCCTGTTTAGTCACATAGCCAATGCATTTAATTTATAGAGGCTTTTTAGGTCCTGTTCCCATAATTCATTCTTTCAATTAATTCACTAAAATAATTTACAAAGAAAGAAATTAATATTCACAATATTCTTATCCGAATAGATATTTTGTTAACCTTCACGTGCCATTTTGATTTTGATTTTCTTTGTCTGAAATGTAATATTCGTATTGTGATTGTGATACCTAATTCAGCATCGGGACTATATATAAATATTTAGTTATATAAAATTAATTATGTATGTATTGAAAAGGATTGAGCCTAAGGATATCTCCAATGCATAATGGGTATCAAAAGTGGGATCCTCTCGCCACATCCCTAATTTTATGCATTCCTATCCTTCAACAGTTCACCTTTTACATCATCTAAAGTGGGTTCCATATTACCAACTTATCTATCAAACTCATTTAAATATTTAATTTTTTTTTAATGATTGGGATCCACCTTCTCTATCTAAGAAAAAGAAAAGACGAAAGGAAAATCTATCATATGTCGGATTCACCTGTCTCCATCACCTATTAAAACACCAAATTTGTCTTCTCTATCACCAGTGCTTAAAAAAACACCAATTTCTCCCTCTCTCCTCATCAATATTTTATTGCAACCCTTTTTCACCCCTCTCCAATGGTTCTTCCCTTCCTCTCTCTCTTAGTCACCTTCAAGCATTAGAAGATGCCTTAAGTATCCATTATTAATTTAGAATATACCAAACAGTTGATTGTAGATGCTTCTTTGTGTGGAATGAGATTAGGTGAATCTCACTTAAAAGAGCAAAAGGGACAGTCTTCACTAGCACAAGTAGATGTAAAACTCTTCAAAAGTTACATCAGCTTTACTCTTCAAACAAGTGGTGTTCAAAAATTTTCTCAACTTGATTCAACCAACCAAACCAAATGGAACCAAATCGAATTAAGATGTTTTGGTTTGGATTGAAAAATTTTCAGACTCAAAAATTGGTTTGGTTACTAATTTTATATTTCCAAACCGAAATCAAACCGAACTAAACCAACTATCCATATGTAATTATATTTATTATTTTAATTATATTTTAAGTTCTAATTATTCCCATTTTCCTCTTCTCTTTCTATTTTTTTTTCTTTCCCATCTCATTTATGTAAATAGCATTTGGAAAATATATCAATTTGAATTTTTTTATATATTTATGTTTTGTATTGGTTTATTAATGTTTTTAAGGATTGTAAAAAATTTAAACTAATGTGATTGCGTGACTTGTAAGTAATTTTGTCTCTTTGATTTGTCTGTTTTTGAACTAGCATGTGAATTCTTGTAGTTTCAGGCTGTAGAATTTCTTTCTTTTTTTTTTTTGTTGTGCAAGATCACTTGAATTATCTGTAGAGTAATACATAATTCATTACTTGTCTTCTACAATTCATAAGAAAAGAAAAACTGAACTTTATTATCCCACTTCTCAGTAGTTTGATGGGGTATGTTTGTTGTGCAAAAAGTAAAATAAAATTAAAATTGTATTATCTTCTGTAGTAGGTGGAAATTTTAATATCTAAATGAAGGTTAAAAACAAAATGCAATTCTTTTTGAAACCGATCAAACCAATTCAAATTGGTTTGATGGGGGCATGTTTGTTGTGCAAAAAGTAAAATAAAATTGTATTATTTTTTGTAGTAGGTGGAAATTTTAATATCCAATGAAGATTAAAAAAAAAAATGTAATTCTTTTTGAAACTGATCAAACCAATCTAAATTTTGATGCAAATCGAATCAAAACAAACCGATTTTAAACGGTTTGGTTTTGATTTGAGATTTTTCAAACTGAAATATTTCATTCGGTTGGAAAATATGAAAAGTAGAATCCATCGAAACCAACATTTTTTTTCTTTGAAAAGTTTGTTTGATAGGGATCGGTCATAAAGTGTACACAGTCCTCGGTTTGAACTGAATTGCTGCACATACCTAATAGGAAATGTCGAATCAATCGAAACCAACATTTTTCTTCTGTTTTGAAAAGTTTGCTTGATAGGGATCGGTCATACAGTGTACACGGTCCTCGGTTTGCTGCACATGCCTGTAGTCATATCCCTACAATGTTTCAAACGCATGGCTCACATTTTTCTTTTTGAGTTTTCAACTGATTTTTGTCTCCAATTCTAAATTCCTTAGTGATGGGGCTTAGAAGTGTGCACCGGTCACCCCATAGGTCCTAAAGGAGCTCCACAGTTAGCAGCCTGAAAAAATGAGATAAATGGTCACCGGAGGTGGCAGTCGCTTTGGAAAGATCTCCAATGTCTAAGTTAGTACTCTGAGAGATAATTAAAGGTACAGACTATTCTCCGACAACTGTCATCTTCAGAGCACCTTCTTCCCTTCTTTTTCCTACACCGATTGTACATTTTTGATTAAGTAGTGACAAGAGAACGTCCATTACCTCCTAGATTGCAGCTTTGCATTACGTAACTGTAGGCCATTAGGATAACCATGGGATTTTGTTGTATCCTGCCAATTGCTCCTAAAATCATGGAGTTTCCTTGGGACGAGAGATCTTGCCATTCATGTCTTTGTTGAGAGCTACGAGCTTGCTAACCGACCTTCAAACCAACTTTGCGACCTTCTCGTGGATGTTGAGTGTCTTGAACATCTCTTCTGGTGAGGTCATGTTGAGTGACCCTTGGCTCGTGGGAGTGATTAGGAGTCGTGCACCGTTGGTTGTTGGATGGAAGACTTATGAGACGAGTTGGGATTTACCAAGTCGTGGGCCGAGTTCTAGTTGTACCTCTCTTGAGCTCATTTGGGAGGTCGATATCCTCTAGGTCAATGACTTGGGAGGTCGGTGGTAGCGGGTCGCTGCCCACATTTCCTCGTTGACTTCGTGAGTCTAACCTTCAGGTATTGAAGGCATGGGACCTTTGGCTCAGTTGGACTTCAATCCAAGTCCTACCCGTTTCCGTTGACTTATTCGGGTCGTACTCGTTTTACCTATCATTACCCCCCTTTAGGCCCAAAGAGCTCAAAGGTCGTTAGTGCCTAAATTACCATCTTCATGTTGCAGCCGCTAATGGACCCTCCAATTCCTTGTAACGACTAGCTTCGGGAGTACCTTTCCATTCGTGTCTTTGATCAAGAGCTACGAGCTAGCTAATTATTTTTTGGCTTCAAGCAGGGTTGTGCACACATGGTCGCAGTATGGAAGGCATATGAGCAGTGTTGGGACTCACAAGGTCGTAGGTCCTGGTCTAGTAAGGTCTCTGTTGTGCTCATCTAGAGGTTGGTGACCTGGGAGGTCAGTGGTAGGAGGTCCCTGCCCACTCATACCTCGGGACTCGCCAATCTGACCTTTAGGTATTGACAATTACCATCTTCAAGTAGCGAGTCTAGCCTTCAAGCGTTAGGGATTGCCATCTCTAGGTCGGGGGCCTTTCTTTCAGGAATTAAGGATTGGCATCTCTAGGTCATGGTCCTGACTTTCAAGTATTTAGATTAACCATCTTCAAGTCGCAAGTCTTGAAGAGTTGAGCAGTTTTCTTACAATTGCTCGTGAGGCTAAAATTCAGGTATTGACAGTTACCATCTTGAGGTCGTGGTCCCTGAAAAGTTGTGCTATTTTCTTGCAATAGCAATTTCAGGAAGAAGATACATCTCCTTACATCCCTGGAAAACTGATGGGTGGCCTAAGCTGGAAAGTTGCTCCATTTCCATTTTGGCAATATTCGACCCGTTTCAGGTTTGAAGAAGCTCCCCGCTTTTATTTGAAGAAGAGGTTGAAGAGTTTTTGGATTCTAAACTGGCAACCCACTCCAGATTTGGGGAGATTGACTTTCTTTAGTAAATCCAAGGTATCTTTATTCAATATAACTGGAATACCTTTAAATTGGGGACTTGTTTAAACCTCTATTCATCTTGGCAGAACATTCGGCTTAGAGCTTCCTCCTCCTTTGCTGGACATCCAACTTTCTCAAGACCATCTTTTGCTTTTCAAAACTTCACCGTGTGAGTTTTCTTTTCCTTCTTTTTGAACAAATTTTACCTTTTTTCCTTTTTCGATATGTTGACTGTATCTACTTCGTTGTCTTCTGTGTATAGTACCCCTTCCCTCCAATCTGGAGAGACAGTGTGATGCAGAGCTGGCCCACGAAGATATTCAGGAGGGCCCAGAAAGATCTAAGAGACTGCAGGAGAAGTTTCAAGGCAATCGGAGTTGATCGGAAAAGATTTTGGGGTCAAATCGGAATAACTGAAAAGTTGTGGGTGTGTCAGAATGGGCTTAAATTTGACGGGTCGACCCGAGAAGGTCCAGTGAGCAAGACTCACTGTTTTCCTGTGACCAAGGCCGTTTTTTGGCCATTTGGGGCCATCTTGATGGACTTTTGGGCCTTTTTCCAATTTTCGGTAATTTTTAGAAACTTTTGGGGTCTTTTCGTAATTTTTCCTACTTTCGGTTTAGGGTTTATTTATTGCCGTTTTCGTTTGATTTTTGGCAGACTTTGATGTTTTGAAACTTTTTAGTTTTCATTCAATAAAATTTCGAGTATCATAGTGTCTCAAGAATATTGTCGTTTTATTCTTCAATCGCCCTTTCCTATAATAAGACTTTCGAGTAAAGTTGATTACAGTTGAGGTTCTAATTTTCCCACCATAGTTTCCGTTTTGCCTCAATTCATATCAAAGCCAAGATCTACGATCTCAGGAGCTGATCCAACCATAGCCGCGATTTTGGAAGAATTGCACAGTAGCCAAGCAGAACGCGAACGGAAGATGCAGTGACTTATTAAGCGTCAGGATCGATAGGATCAGCGACAAGACCAGCAGATGCAAATTCTTCATCAGATGTTGCATCGGATGACAGTCGCGAATCCGCCAGTAGAGTCTGAAGAGAGAGATGCGGCAGGAGTTTTTACCATTCAATTATCGTCGGACCTTGTTTCGAAATTTATAGAGTCTGACACAAGGGACGAAAAGTTTAGAAGAATATACGTTGGAATTTTACAGGCTGGTAGCACGAAATCAACTCCATGAGACACAGGAGCAACTTGTAGCCCGCTATTTACATGGCCTCCGACCAGCCATCCAGGACGCCTTGCAAGTGCATTCTTTCAGTAACGCTACGGATGTACAAACAAAGGCGAGAGTGGTGGAAGAGAGCTTGACGCGAGCTAGCAGCAGGGGAGTAACATTCGGCAGAGGATACCCTACACTTGCACGGAATCCGACGGCAAATAGCCCAGCGTCATCTTCTTCATCAAAGGTTTTCAATCCGCCTACTCAACAGGGATGAAGTTCAGGGTAGTTGAGCCAGGGAACGGGGCAGTTGAGCCAGTTACTAGGGCCGCAGCAGACCCGTCCACCGGTTAACAAAGCAAATATCATCTACCACTGGTGCCAACAGAAAGGTCATTATGCTTATTAATGTTCTTGGCCAAAGTTGCAATTGTTAATCCAAGAAGGAATCGCAGATGAGTATGTCGGAGAGTTCGAAGATGCTGAGATGGTAGAGGGGGAACAGTACGTCGTGGCACCAGAGGATGTAAAAGGAGAGAGCTTGGTTTTACGTCGAATTTGTTTAGCTCCGCGGGCTGATGAGGATTGGCGATGTCGGAATATTTTTAGTACCCGTTGTACCATTGGAGGGAAAGTTTGCAAAGTAATCATAGACACTAGAAGTTGTGAAAACGTAATTTCACAGGAAGCTGTTCAGAAACTAAATTTGAAGACGGAGCCACATACTGAGCCCTACAAACTCGGATGGTTGAACAAAGAAACAGAAGTGCGGGTAGATTAGAGATGCAGGGTAGAATTCTCGATTGGGTCGTAGTATACTTGTGTGATTTATTGTGATGTGGTGCCTATGGATGCCAGACACCTACTTCTAGGACGACCATGGCAGTATGACAACAAGGTGGTATATGACTGATTTACACACTGCTATACCATTAACAGAGGAGGCAAGATGGTGGTATTGCAACCAATGCGAGATTCTTTTGCAGAAGGAAAGAAGGCTAATATTTTTGTGCCCCGCAAGGAGTTTGAAGCAGAGGTTGGTGAAGTCGAGGTTTGTTTTGCATTGGTTTCAACCACGGTGGCAGGATTAGCAAAGCAGAAAGAAGACTTGAAAATTCCGGAAAAGGTGAAAGAAGTCTTGATGGTGTTCGATGATTTACTACCAGAGGAGTTGCCACCAGGATTACCCCCAATGCGTGATATTCAGCACCAGATTGATTTGGTTTCGGGAGCTGTCCTACCAAACAAGGCGCATTACCTCCTATCTCCACAACAGCATGAAGAATTGAGGCGCCAAGTGAACGAGCAGCTTGATAAGGGGTATATCCGAGAGAGTGTCAGTCCTTGCACCGTACCAGCTTTGTTGGTGCCAAAGAAGGACAGAAGTTGGAGGATTTGCGTAGACAGTTGTGTAATAAATCGAATCACTATCAAGTATTGTTTTCCAATTCCGAGACTTGATGACATGCTGGATCAACTCAGTGGGGCGACGGTGTTTTTGAAAATTAACTTGAAGAGCAGATATCATCAGATAAGGATCAAGCCGGGAGACGAATGGAAGATAGCTTTCAAAACGGCAGACGGATTATTTGAGTGGACGGTGATGCCATTTGGACTCTCCAATGCACCAAGCACGTTCATGAGGGCGGCCTTTCTTGAATAGCTTTGTCGTAGTTTATTTTGATGATACACTGGTGTATAGTCAGACAGATGAGGATTATATACATCATTTACGATTGATTCTAACAACTCTAAGGGAGCATAGTTTATTTGCAAATCCCAAGAAGTGTGAGTGGATGACAGATAGCCTTGTATTTCTGGGGTTCATGGTTTCAGCCAAGGGGATATTTCCTGAGG
>JAOXNR010001383.1:0-10007 GCA_028571225.1 Parsonsia alboflavescens
TGCAACTGTTATGTTAATATTTTTTTTTTTTTTTTTTTTTTTTTTTTTGAAGATTTTAATTTTAAGTTATTACAAAATTGAATTCTATATTTATAATCTGCTCTTTCTTGTAGGGAGCTGGTCACCTTCCTGCAGAATACTTGCCTAAACAATCTTTGGAACTGTTCAAACGGTTTTTAACCTTCCAACCTCTTTAGATAAGGTCAAAGTGGCACTTTATTAGAGGGAAATGAGTGTAGTTTATTATGTAATTTGTATTTACTCCCAGATCATTAATGATTGTGCCTTTCTTTTTCCTTTTTTTTTAATAAATAAAACCCTGTTAATTATAACCATCAAGATCTTCCTGCAACATTAATCCCTCAAATATAAAAAGATAAAAAGAAGGTGGATTGTGCTAACCAAATGAAAATTTTGACTAAAGTTCAACTAGTATATATATAAATATATATATATATATATTTATACAAGAAAATGTCATGACGTGCATCACCACCTTGTTCATCACCACATAAAAATTTTGATGTTGAATAAGGTGGTGATGAGTGTTTTGAGGTGGATGATATTGATCTTTCAAGCATGGATCAAGTACCATATCCACATGAGCCTTTAATGTTTGATGTTGAAATTGGAATTGAAAGCTCTAATAATGTCGATGATGATGATGATGGAGATTGGCTTGGAACCATTTGAGAATGTAACTTTTTAAGTAGTAAGATCTAAGGATTTACAATGATTTACTTGTAATGGTATTTTGTAACTTAACATTTATGGATTTATGTATGTTTTTGACTTATGATATTTGGATTTTTAACTTTCAAGTTTTGATTTTTAGTCTAATTCTTAATGTTAATGAAAATTGGAAGTTCAATTTATGAATTCTTTATATGTTTATAGGTTTTTATTGTAAGTTAATAAAAATATACACTATTAATTTGAAATAAAGTATATTATTTACATATATTTTTTAATTTATAAAATCAATAATTTTTAATTTTAAAATTAACCGATTCAATCCCAATTGAATCATTAAATCATAAATCAATAACTTTTCTGATTCGATAACGGATACAATTTTGAAAACATTGATATATAATACTAGCATTCTTGTACTTCAACTTCTATTACTTTTAAAATGGACTCCCTCCTTCCGGACATTTCAAATTTTAGAAATACAGATGAAGCCCATTGTGTATACAATCGAATTGGATTCAAATACAAGCCCATCATCTGTATATATATAGTTTAATTTGATTAAAGCCCAAAAAATAATAATAGCCCAGACGAGCTGTCTTCCCCTATTTCAGTACTCATTATAACCTTAACACAAGGATGATGGTGCCACAAATGATATTTATTTTATTTTATTTTAGCACCACAAATGATGGTTAATGATGTAATAGATCTCGAATGGTTTTTGTATTTAGTGAGCCTTTATTTATATTTTATGAACTCGATTAGTTGGTAAGAGGAGCACAATAATGTAAAATTACTCATTCGATTCATATATATTATTGTGATTCAAGATTAAATTAATCTAACTTTAATAGAAATGTCTAATAAATAAATTGAGTTACACTTTCACGATAGGTTCAAATTGATAGACACCATAAATGACAAGTGTCACAATCCTGAAAAAACAAAAAGTAGAAAAGAACAAAACAAAGTAAACCAATTTGCAGAAAAAGCCCCAATTTATTATTAATTGATTTAAAATTATGAATTTAATTCGTCGCAGAACTTTTAAATTCCATGGTGGTGTTGGGAGAGGAGGAGAGCCACAAGTTTATGCAACTTGACCAAATTGATGTTGAAATTGAATTTTGCCAAAATCACAAACTTATATGGATCGTCCGTCCAGAGTCCATCGGGTCCTCACTCACGTGGATCCTCCTGGCCCATGTGACAAACAGCAATGCCGGAAGCTTCCACCTTGCCTTAACTTAACAGGCCTAAATAATATAATCCCACTAAATTTGATTATATATATATATATATATATAAAAATATATATGGATTTGCTGGCGCCTTTCGGAGTGCGTCGTAACGGAATTCTTACTCCACTTGGTTGGTTGCATGAGCACTGTAGCAAGTATTCCGTTATTGTAACAGTTAGAGCACTCATTAAGGTGCGCTCCAAAACGCGCCTTAACAAAACCGTATAAATATATATATATATATATATATATATATATTCCTTACTACTTCCTCCATCAGGAATTCAATATCCGAGTTTGACTTAAACACATTTTAAGAAAATTAGTTAATTTAATTTATTTTAAACTTAACCACAACAATTTCTTAACAAAATTTTAACTAATTTAGAAAATGAAACATTTATTTCTTAACTAATTTTTTAAAAATAGATTACTACAGTTTAAACAAATTTTCTTACCCTAAAATGATTTATAAAATAGTTCATTCAAAAATTAAATATTATATTTCCATTTAAAGAAATTAAAAATACAAAATTATATCTCTAGTTTTTATAATTAGATAAAAAAATTTTAAAAATAAATTATTATAATTATTATTATTATTAAAAATCATATTATTTCTTCAATAAAATTATTTTAAAAAGTAAACAAGACATTTAATTGTGAATTATGAAAAAGGATCAAGGAAGTCTCTGAAAATTGAGATAGTAATTCGAACTCAACACTGGACCTCTGGTCCTTATGCTCGAAGACTAAGTAGTAGCATCTTCGAGTTTAGTTTTCGAATGGACTTGCAGTGTCGGAACAGAGCTCACAGATAAATTAAGTTAAAATTGATATAATATCAATCTCGTCTCTATATGTAAGATACGAGTTCAATTTCTTTCAAACTTAAATTGATTCATTATGTACATGGATTAAGAATAACAGACTCTTTCTAAATTCTATAGAGATATATTTCTCAATTTACATACTAACTATCGTATGAAACCTTATTTGGTAGATTCATCCCATTTTTCCTTTTCTTTTTGTGTTTTTTTCGAAAGGACTTGCCGGGCAAGAAGGTGGCTTCCTTCCTTCTTTGATTTTTCTACCTCGTTCAGTCTTTGTCATGGGCTCCACCTTCGCCATGCTGCATTTATATTGGGCGGTTGCTTTTAATATTTCTGCTGCCAAAGTTTTGAGCACATGATTTGTAAGCAGCCATCTATCGGATATTATTTTATTTTTAATTCCTCCATTTCATTCTTTTTGTGTCTGATTTTTTTTTTTTTTGGTCAGATTTAAAATTAGGAGAAAGAATTGAAAGTCCTTTTTTGAAAGAAAATATCATTGATCAAACCTTTTTAAACAGAGTTAGATTTATTTGAATCTGAAATTGAAAAGTAATTGAAAAAAAAAAATTAAGAAGAAAGGGACTTATTTAACGTAGCATCACTAATCTTTTAATTAATAAGATTTTACGTGACATGATTAGAGGTCAATTAAACATTAAGAAGCTGCTAGAAACTTTGAGACAGACTACTTTTTAAGTCCAAAAAAGCCAACCACCGCCAATCAATTCTCATTTCTGCTGCCCTTATTTGTGGAATTTTAAACTCAAAATAATACTCTAAATTTAAAATTACAATTCTGACCCTGAAGAAGACGCAAAATCAAGATTTATAACATGGGGAAAAAGAGAGAGAAAGAGACTGGTTTTTTCAAGAAGGAGAAAGTGAAAAAGTATTTACATCACTGGTAATAAAAAGAACTCAATCCCTGAGCTCCTCAAAAATGTTAAAAAAAAAACCCACAAAGTAGGAAAGAAAATTAAAAAGAAGCAAAAATACTAAAAGGTCAAAACTGTAACCAACCCAAAATAAAAGGTAGAAGGAAAAAAAATTAGCACAGAAATTCTAAATCCTAACCCCCAAAAAAAATGGTCAAAACTGCCTCATCTTCATCATCATGAGTCATGATCATCAAATTCACATATGATGCACATCATGGTCATCCATCCAGGACCATGCGTGCTCACCGCAAAGAAAACCAGGCGAAAATGTCCCCAGTCACCTGGCGCCGAGTGAAATCCACTTGCTCTTCCGCCACCAAAGGGGAACGGCAGAGAGGGCAATCGAAGTGATGTTGATCGAGCCACCCATCGAGGCAAACCTTATGAAACACGTGCCGGCAGGCTAACTTGCGCACATACTCACCTTCGCGCAACCGATTCAAGCAAAACACACATTTGAATCCGCCGGGCACATCGTCGCCACCATTCTCTTCCAATTCATACGAGTACACCCGGTTCAGATTCAATTGCTCCGCGAGCACAATAACACCTGCGAGACCCGACCCGACGGCGTCGCAGAAAGCAGTATCGATTTGATAAGGGTTGGGGTTACTGAACCGAGTAAAAGAGATACCGAAGCTCGAGAAAACCGTGATGAAGAAAGAACGAAGAGAACAAACACAGTTAGCCACGAGAGCTACCATGAGGATAGGGAAGGATTCGGATGACATATCCATCAGCTGGTTCTGTAAACCCATCTTCTTCTCGCTAAGTTAGAAAAAAGCTCTGTTCTTTTAATTCTTTTTTCACTTTGAAATGAAAAAATTTCGCTGCGTAGGGTTGTGTATTTATATATATTTATCCGAAGAGAGAGGATTTTTATTATTGTTATTATTTAAAAATAAAAAATGAAATTTGATTTTCTTTTTGTTCTTTTTCTTTTTTTCGGGGATTTGGGTTTACGTGGGGGCACTCGGCGGGGGACAGAGAGCCGCGCGAGTTTGCATGTGTGTCGTTGGGGCAAAAGAAAAGGAAATGTGGGGACCACCTGCCACGCTCCCGCAACTAGTAGATAAATTTAGATTGGTTAATACGCAATAACGGATTATTATTAACAATTAATAATCCGGAATACATTTTTTATTTTTGAATTAAGTGAATTTCCAATTCTATGAGCGATGACTCATCTGAATTTCGAAGTTAACCATAATTGGCTTCATGCTTCTCTCTAAGTAATATATTCATTTTTATTTATTTTTTTGTTATTTCATGAGTAAATTTATTACTCTCCGTCCGGTGTTAAATCTCCTTATTTATATTTTAAATGTTGTAAAGTGAATGTCTCATTTTCTTAATTAGTTAAAATTTTATTAAGAAATTAATATTATTATGTTTAAAATGAATTAAGTCAATTAATTTTTTTAAAATTTGTATAAAAATATTCAATTTCAGATGGAGATATAATTAAAAATTTTAGACAACCAAAGAAGATCTCTTGATTAAATTATTTATAAAATTGAAGAATAATAGAAAAACTAGACAAGTAATTGTAACTAACAATGAAAAAGTTAATAATTTCTTATTAAATTTCCCTCTAGAATTAATAACTTATTATAAATTAAAATAGAAGTACTAATCATTTTTACTAAAAATAATAATAACAATTCAATGATCTAATATGTAGTGTAAATATTTCACATGGAATATACCTTATATATGGTGTTTGAATAAATTTTCCAATGGCTATAAGATTCCAATATTGACTTTTTCCCCGCCCCAAAAATTCTTAAAATATGAAATACTTCTTCATTTGAATGTTTTCTATTATAATCATCTCTCTGTTTGCAATGTAATTGTTCATTTCACGTGGCGTGTAAATGAGATGAAATGATCTTCGAACAGTTTGGATTCGATTTGATAAAAACTTGAATTTGACTCATTTTAATTGAGTTAAGCTTGGCTCGCTTATTAAATGAGCTGATCCAAACTCATAGATATTCAATTCGTTAGATTCACGAACCTAAATGAGCTTTTAATATAAATAATATTTTATTTATAATCTTATATGTAATATAACTTATTTATTAACTATATAATTTTCTTATTTATTTTATATAATATATTTTATTTATTCATCTACTATATATATAATAAATAATATTATTTTTGAAAGTTTTAAGAAAAATAAATTAATATACATAAACGAGTTTAAACAAATCCGAGCTTGAATTTGAGTCAAACTCAAACAAGCCCAAATACTTAGATTTTTTGACTGTATTTAAATGAGCTCGAACCTTGTAAATGTTTAATGAACCAAACTTAAGTTTAAATTTTAAAGCTCAAGCAAACCCAAATCTAATGCTCGACTCATTTACTACCCTACTTTCACATACCCGAAATATTAGCATTCTAATTATATATTATACTGTGTTATAAAATTACAGTGAAAGAAAAAATTCCCAATCCTCCAAGCTGTCTTTCATAATAGCTGCGATATATAAAATTAACAAAAATATGATAATAAAATCTCAAATGAAACTAATAATAATTAGTACAATATATTATGCAATTTGTAAGTTTTTGCACTATCATAAACCCAAATAGGGAAAAGCCTCGAGTTGTTACATAATCATAAACCTAAATCCACTATCTTCTTTAATTGAATTCAACTTTAATATGTGAAATACAATTTGAACCATAAATACTAGACAAAAAACGATAACCTCATCAACCACTTGATGAGCCCAAATTACCTATCCCAAGCCTATCAACTACCTCAAATCACATTTACATACAAACTCTACTATCTATTACAAAAAACCTCATTTTCTTCTAATGCAAGAACTAATATACATAAGATAGTGGATTTAAATTTCAATCCGTCAATTCTTTCATAGAATCTGAAAAAGACACTATATATAGAAGATAGTGGATTTAGATTCCAACCCATCAATTCCTTCATAGAGTCTAAAAAGGACTCTTGATTGCAGCTTCGATTTCCGACTTAAGAGTCCTAATCGCTCTAAAGATTTCCTTTGATCCTTTTTGGCAGCATTTTATATGGACTCTTCCTTCAATTATCTCTAAGTAGGACTTCCAAATATTTATCCTTTAAAATACAATAATATTTATGATAAACAATAATAAAATATCATAAACAAAAAGCTAATTAACTAAGAAATTATGCACATTCATAATTATCAATCTACTTACCATCAATTTATCCTAAGTGTAACTATTTACTGTTAAGTTTGTAAGTCTTGACAAGTAATATAAATATGTTTTAAACATGACTATGACAAGGGTTAACCATTTGAAACTTTCATGTCCAAAATATTGAATATTTTTAGAATTAATAATGATAAATCGTATTTATCATTTATATATCATATTTCCAGCAGACCTTTATCGGGTGGAAGATGTTTACACCACAACTACGTGCACAAACAGGTCGAGCCAAGAATCATCAGAGAAAATGAACGTGGAGAAAGAAGGCAGCTGTGGGTTCATGAGCTTTTAATTCAGAGATATCCTCAAACAGTTTCTGAAATTTATAAAATCTCTGTGCACACACCTTTATCACCCTTTTCATTCGGCCAGCAGAGCTCATCCATATCTTTTCCACCGGTTTGATTTGGTCATCTACTCGTACGGTACGGTCTATACCATATCTTTTCAGCTCCTTTCATTTGATGAATTTTACTATTAATTTTTTTAAAATTTTTCCTGGGATTGTTTCTTCTGTGATCATCAATATCATCATCAATGTCGTTTTGTTGCAGACTGAGACAAGACACGGAAAGAAGGAGATGATCAGGTACTAGCTTGGGTTAAATTCCTGATGAATCCCCAGAAAACATTTGTTGGGCAATTTCCCGTAAAACGATTGGGTTTTCTGCATTTGAAAGGGGGAATTTGATCAAAATTTCTTTCTTAATTGGAGTACAAAAGATATCTTATTATTTGATACTTGTCTTTTTTTCTATTTAAAAATCATTATTATTAATTTTAATAAAAATAAGTATTAATGAATAAGAATAGAAATAGTACTAATTCAACTGAAATTTAAGATTCGATGCAAAGATAGAAAGAGACCTTCCGACAAACAAGAAAAGATCATAATATGATAAAAAGACTAATATTTAAGGGCTGGCTGCTGGGGTACGGTTATGTAATTTATTTCTGACTATAAAATTCTGCAGAAAAGTACTAGAAGAAATTGAGCAAAAACCAGGCTAGTTAATAAATTAATTAAGTATTAATGAATTATAAATTGATTAATTAATTAGAATAAAAAATTAGAGTTTGCCAATTGTCAAATCAATCAAGAATCTAATCCAAGAAATTAAAGAATTGTTTTGTTCATAATAATACGCTTCTTTAATTCCACTTGTGTTCCTTCATCGTGGAACGACTTCTCTTTTGATGGAGTAACCCCAACATTACTTAACTCGATTAATTTTTTATTAATTCTTCTTTGTTTATCTAAAAGGTAGCTGCATTATGGGTGGAAACTGGATAGACAGACAGCTATATGGAAATATATATTAGATATCATATATTTTCTCCGTTCGAAATTAAATATTTCATTTTTTGAATTAGATAAAATTTTATTAAGAAAATTGACATAACAATTTAAAAGTGAACTAAGTCGAATTATTTTCTTAAAAAGTGAAAAAAAAATATATATTTTTTAGTTGAACTTAATTAAGTTTCATTAATGTTCATAATAAATTAATTAAACAACAAAAGTAGGTAAACTTTTTCAACATTTTGACGTGCGGGGCTTTCCAACTATATAGTATTATACCAAACTATATATCATCATTATTAATGAAGGAAAAGTTTAACCATAATTAGGAAGCATAATTATAATTAATTAGTTAGATCAGAGTGGGAAAACCGCGTTAATTAGGACGGTGGAAGATCAGGGCATTTGGACAAAGACCGTCTCTGACTAAAAAGATTTGGCCCGAGATCTTCGACAACTTGAGAGACTAAAATAAAGGAACCAATTAATTAATTTAATACTAATAATCTCTTAATTAAGCGAAGAAATTAATGATAGAAAATCACAACCATCCACCAAGATTTGCAAATCCACCGACCGCGCTACTTTAGGGCCTACGAATATGGTTTTGTTTCGTATTACGTCGTTTGTCCCGAATTGAATGTATCGATTCGATGTATATATTTTAATAATAAAAAAAATTAGATTACATTATTAATTTTTTTAATAAATTTTTTATTATTTTAAGAAATGAAATATTCAATTTCAAACAATCCAAAATAGAATACAGAATATTCATTTCCAGATTGATGGAGAAATTTTTTTTCTTAAAAAAAAAAAAATTCAATTTGTTTGGATTTAGATGGGCTTCTTTGACCTTTTTGATTTTGCCAACTTTAACCTCGTTGATTTCCATGATTATCATAGTCATGATAAGGATGAATTAAGGGCTTTGATGGTATATAAAAACTGCTAATGAAATTTTATTATAGATCTAATCCACATGTATAGGAAACATGAATTATTAAGTGATTTATATAGAACTTTTGAGTAAAATGTCATCGTTATTTATGAATCCAAATTTCAAATTAAAAGGTACCGATACTTTGTTTGACTTATTGCATTATTGTCCTTGTTATTGATGTAGTCAATAATGGAATAACACGTTAATGAGATGTAATTCATCAAATATCGAAAATTGTTAGATGAATTTATAAAAATTAAGAAATTGGGAAAAGTCTAGGCACATCCAATTTTAAACATTTCAATATAAATATATATATATTCAATTATAGATTAAGGAAATATTAATTGTTGAGGATAAAAGTATAGTTGTGAAGGTGTATATAAAGATTCTCATTTAAAATTATTTTAACTCTATCAATTATTTCCATTTTCATAATATAATAATCATCACAAGTCTTTGGCACTTTCAATATATAGCTAGCCACAAGGCTGCCAATTTTCTACCTATATGAGAATTTAATTAGTAAATGTAAGAGTTGTATGTCATTAGAACAATGGAGATAAAATTTAATTGATCTTGTTGACAATGAAGGTATGCTATGGAAACATGATGACCATTTCGAAAATGACATTGAACTTGGTTCATTCTCAAGAACTTTAGTCCTACTTTATAAGGATTCAAATCTCTAATTGATGTTTACTAATACTATAAAACGGTTTTGCTATAGTGCGCTCCGGAGCGCGCCTTAATGCGCGCTCCGGCCGTTACCGTAACGGCTAAATTGCTACAGTGCACATGCAGCCAAGCAACACTGTAGCA
>JAOXNR010001384.1:0-10005 GCA_028571225.1 Parsonsia alboflavescens
ACAATAATCGATCATCCAAGACAAACTTTGAAATTTCATTCATGTATATCCCAAAGTCATTCAAATATCTCAATTCAAAAGAATATGATTCCAAGTTATTCCCATGACTATCAATTATCAACAATTCACACATAGATTCCATAGGCATAAATATAGCATTTCCACCAAACAAAGAATAACATGCTTATAAACTTCATCATGTATGACTTGTCTTGACACATCAAACACCTAGTCACAAACATATTCTTTCATAAGTGATTTCTTCATAAACTCAAAATCCATAAAAGTTGTCACAAAACTCAAAAAAGTATAAGACATGCTTTCTCTAAATAAGAAATCATCATGGTCAAGAAATTTCACTATAGCACCTTGCTTATGGACATCCTAAGCATCTCTAAACCCACACTTAGTCATAAAAAGCAATCTTTCAAGTTCAAATTCCAACACACTATCACCAAGTGTAGAGATAAGAGTATACCACTTTAACATAGCATTCATCTCCCTTTTGTCATTTTCCTCCTTCATCTTGTTTACTCCTTTAGAAACTAGAAAATTAGGAACAAGACAACAAGATAATGAATGGTCAATGTTAGAAATGGGGATTAAATCCTCTTTGCTCTTTTTGAGAACCAAGGCACTGTCATTCCCTCTTTCTTTTTTATGAAAGCTCTCTTTTTGTTCATTCAAATCTTGCCTCTCAAAGACACTCAACTCTTTTCTCTCTATGACACTCTCATTTTTCATCTCTTTCTCTTCTTCTTTTCTCTCACTCTTTTTCTCTCTCGAGCTCCCTCTCATTTTTCCCCTCATATTCTTTCCTTCTAATATACTCCTCCATCTTTTCCATTATTACGTCAATCTTTTGCGTTACATTCTTGAAGGTCTCCATATATTCATCCTCTTCATGAATAGTCTCATTTTCAACATCTTGCTTCCCTTGATTATAAGTCTCTTGATTTTGCAATTTGTCACCTAGCTTGGTCTTCATTTATTGCCCCTTGGGAATGGATTTCTCATCCTTTGACAAGCTCCTTGCACCTCAGATGTTGAAGGAAGGCCATAAGTTGAGTTTTCATAAGACTTCCCATGTGTTGTCTTCCTCTTCTTCAAGTGTCTTTCAACTTGAATGGCCATGTGAACCATATCTTCAAGATAGTCATAGTAGTATGGCTCAACTAATTCCCAAATATCTTGATTCAAGCCATTGAGAAATCTAGTCATTTTGTCTTCTTCATACTCCACTATGTTAGCTCTCTTCAATGCATTTTTCAACTCTTAATATCGGAACCTTGAGTAACAACATAGTAGAGCTTTGGTGCATATCTTTCTCTCATATATTTCCTCAATCCTTCCCATGTAGTAATATATACTCCAAGTATTCTTTGATATTTCCACCAAGCTAAGGCTTCGCTCTCAAGGCTATCAACAACTAGCTCCATCTTTTGTCCTTCCAAGTAGTCATGCTTTGCGAACACACGTTCTACCTCTCTTTCCCAAGCAAGGTAAACTTCCGATTGAAATATGGCATGGTCTTATGATAGCTCCCAAGATGTCTATAATGGCCTCCTTTTCTTCTATATCTTCTTGGCCTAACTTCATTATCATGGCAGTATCCATCATCATGCTCCATATGTTCATATCTCCTCTTAGATGGATGCGTTTGTTGGCTCTTCCTGCTAACCCCATCATATGGCACATACTTCTTAGAAGAACTAGGAAGTGATGTTGCCATTCTTTCTTCATGATAAGATGATTGAGATGAAAATTTATCCATGATATACCTACAACATGAACAAAAAGAAAAAGGGGATACATATATCCTCACAATCCACTTGTGTATCACATTTGTTTTACACTTTTTCTTGCTCTAATGTACTCACCCCTTTATGCCTTTTACCTCTCTTCACTATTCTTCAAGTTCTTAATGCAACTTCAAGAGTAGTCAATGACTCAACAAGGCAATCAAATCAAACATCAAAAGCTCAAAGCAAACAGTTCATATCTTAGAACATATAAGATTCAAAGAGATAAGAGCTGGGTGAAACGGGTGACATGATGGGTGAAACGGGCATGACCCGGACTAATCAACTCAAACGGGCATGACCTGGACAAAAGTCAACGTAAATGGGCTAAAGGGTGCCATGCCTTCAATACCTAAAAGTCAGACTCACAGAGTCAACGAGGACACGTGGGCAAGCGGCCAGCTACCACCGACCTCCCAGATCACCAACCAAAAGGTCCTTTGACCTCCTAAATAAGCTCGAGCTGAGGTCTTGCCAAACCCTGACTTCAACCTGGCAAGCTTTGGTCTGAATCATAAATCTTCCATGCCACGACCACTGGTGCATGACTCCTAGCCACTCTAAAGAGCCAAGGATCACTCAGGACGACCTCACCAGAAGTGATGTTCGAGATCCTCAACATCCATGGGGAGGTCATGAAGTTGGTCTAAAAGTTGGTTAGTGAGTTCGTAGGTCTCATAGAGACTTGAATGGCAAGATCTCTCGTTCTAGGGAAACTCCATGATCTTAGGAGCAATTGGCAGGATTCAACTGAATCCCACAATTATCCTAACCTCTTATTGTTACATAAGGCAGAGCCCAATTCCAGGAGGTAACTGACTCTCTCTCTCTCTCTCCACTTAAACAAAAAAACGCAATTAGTCTAGAGGAGAAAAAAAGAAGTATAGAACTAAGCCTTCTAGTTTTCTTAGAATGGTCTTTACCGGAAAACTCTTCGAGAATACTAACTTAGGTGTTAGAGCTCTTCCCTAGGCTACAGCCCATTCCGGTGACCTCTTTTTTTCTTATCTTCTCCGGCTGTTGATCACAGAACTTTGTCAGGATCTGTGAGCTAACCCAGTCCAAAACTTTTGGACCCTATCACTTCTGGCTCTGTCTGTGGGAAACTGTAACAAAAAAGCCTAGCCTTTCTCCCATACACAAAAAATAAAACAATCCTGATGGCTTAGTCGCAGCCTTCTCGTGTTCAGCCACCACGCCAAGGCAGGCCACCAGCCAGAACACAATTACGCACTAAAGAGATAGTGCCAGAAATACCGTCGTGGGTATAGGCTGTGGATAATAGCAATCCAGGGCCCAGCACGCAACAAGGCTAGCAATCATTGGCACAGACCGGCCTATCCCAGAATGTCCAGGACAACCAAAGATCGGCATAAGACAGGTCGTACCAAAGATACCCAGATCTCAATGCAAATGCCAAAAACTCTAGGTTGCCTAGGCCACAAAGATCTAGAGGAACCCGAATATCTATGTCGGTAAATCTAATAGAAAGAATGGTGGTGGCGTTGGAAGGAATTTCCAGTAAGGGAGATTACATTTCCACCGGGTGTACTAGGGTGCATTCCCGGAGGGATATGCACCTACCCAGGATCTAAGCTGGACACACTCAACCAAACAGGCTTCAACCTTTAGAGGCAAGGATCGACCCTCTACACAATGACGCTGGTCAAGACGCAGGTCAACCAGAACAAAGGTCACAAGAAGTGAGAAATCAGCTGGTGATCAACCTGAGGGAAACTCTCAACAACGAAGAGGGTATGACCAGAGGGACAGGCTCAACCAAATGGCCATCTGTAGGAGCCAGGCTCAGGGGCAATCCCTGAAGAGCAGGGGACCTCATTGCGAACTCCTCTTGGAGTAAGGTTGCCCCCTTGTCGTAGCCTAATTGAAATGACAGGCAAGAACGTTCGAGGGGTAGCCCCTAACCCACTATGGAGAGCAGTTCCCCCAGCCAATTAGGAGCAACAAGGCACTGTGGATCTTACCGAGCCTTCATGGTTTATCCACAGCATCAGGACAGCCAAGATGCCCCCAGGTTTCAAGGCCCCACAATTGGAGAAAAAATATGATGGAACTGGAGAATCTCAACAACAAATTGATGAATATGTCTCCTACATGGAGATGTTCAAACATCCCGACCACGTTAAATGCAGAGCTTTCAGGTCCATGTAGACCAAAAAGGCTAAGTCTTGGTTCAAGGGAATTCTAGAGGCGAGGGACACAGTTGAAGGAGCTATATCTAAAAACCTACCAAAGCAACATAAGGTGCGAAAAGGATATCAACGACCTTTTCCTCATCAAGCAAAAGGTTGGTGAGAGCACCCGGAGCAATTACAATTGTCTCAAGAATGAGGCAGTGGAGATTGAGCAGAGAAATGATGTCATCTACATCACTACATTCAAGCAAGGTTTGCAAGGAGTGTATGTAGCCCTTAGACTTGACGAGGAGCCAGTAAAAACAATCAAGGAGCTGCAGTAGCTCCTGGAAAAAACTAATCAAGGCTGAAGAAACTGCCTTTTAGAAGAAGATCCCAGGCTTCACCTTAGCCACAGATAGAGAAAATAGAGGACATTCGAAGAGTCCCCAAAAACAAAAGCGGGACAAGAAAGAGCTTCATCCCAAGGGGGGAGCCTCGGACAAAAGAAGGAAGACCATCCCCGACCTTGTACTCATGCCACTCAAGACATCATGGGTCATGATGATCATGGAGAAGAAAGACCTTCTCAAGCCACCCAAGCCCTTCAAGAGTCCTGCCGTCAAAAGAGACCCGGCAAAGTTCTGCCATTATAATAAAGATCATGGCCATCTCATGGAGGATTGCTTCAACCTCAAACGTGAGATTGAGAGGCTGATAAAAAAAATAGGACCAGCAAATCCGCTACCAGCAGTCCTGCACAACCAAAGACCCCCAGTTGATGAGATCAACGCCATCAAGAGAAGGTCAAAGTGAACTTGAGGGGGACATTCAGAGCCCGTAACAGTGTCACTCCAGGTCGACGACTTCCTAGTGAGGAAAATCCTAGACGTTTCTAGGAGTGTTGTCAATGTCCTATATCGCAAGGCCTTTGATCAAATGGGAATTGGAAAAAGCTCACTGTTAAAGTCAGATACATCTCTAACCACCTTCAACAACAGCACAACTTATGTCGATGGAATCTTACAAGTTCCCACCATAGTCTAAACAGATAATGGAGATGTCATTGAAATAATAGATTGGATGGCTGTAGATGCCCCTCGAACCCACAATGCCATACTTGGCGAAGGGGGGTCATGGACCTAAGAGCCAAGATCTCCCAGCTCAAGTACAGCATGAGAATCCATGTCGGTAACACTTGGATTACACTTGAAGGGAATATTCAAATGGCTGCAGAATGTTACCTCATTGAAGACAACGAAGAAAGCACCCCAGAGCCTAAGCAAGAGAAGTGTATTGACCTCCTAGAAGAAGATGACCACCTCAGAATTCAAGCAGGTCGGAAAAGGGGAGAAAGTCTTTCTCAACCCCAAATTCCCTAAGAAGGGGATACAGATTGGAGAGCTCTTACCTCCAAAGGTCAAGGGAAAATTGGTGGACTCCCTTGAAGAAAATTTGAAGGTCTTCGCCTAGCAACCCAATGACCTCGAAGGAGTTGACCAGTCAATAGCTGAACACAAGGTCGGGCTCAAGCCAGACATTAAATCGATAAAACAAAAGAAGACAACCTTCGCACCCGAACGCAAAGAGGTCATTGCAAGAGAAGTCCAAACTCTTCTTGATGCAGGAATGTTAAAAAAGGTGGTGTATCCGAAATGGCTAGTCAATCCGGTTGTGGTCCTGAAGAAGGAAAGCACATGAAAAATATGTGTGGACTTCCAACCCCCTCCCCAGTATCGACCAGATGGTGAACTCCATACCTGGATACCAGCGGCTATGCTTCCTAGACGCATACAAAGGGTATCACCAGATTCCGATGGCTCTTGATGACAAGGAAAAGAGATCTTTTATCACAGAGGTCGAGACTTTTTGCTACACCAAGATGCAATTCAGTTTGTAAGACTTTTTGCTACACCAAGATGCAATTCAGTTTGTAAAACTTCAGGGTAGAATTTCAGCGAGCGATGCACAAGATTTTCAAGAAACAACTTGGGCGGAACATCGAGGTCTACGTGGATGACATAGTGTTCAAATCCAAGACTACAAAAGAATTCATAGGAGATATCTGAGAAACCTTCCAAACCCTGAAGACTGCTCACATGAAGCTCAACCCGAAGAAATACACTTTCGGGGACTCTGCAGGAATGTTCCTAGGCTTCATGATCTCGGAGAGAGGTATTGATGCCAACCTGGACAAGATCAAAGCTCTGCTGGATATAGAACCTCCTAGAAACCTCAAAGAGGTACAGAGCCTAGCAGGAAAAATGGCAACCCTAGGACGCTTTATTAGCAAGATGTCAAACAAAGGAGAAAAATTTTATGAAGTCATAAAAAAGCCAAAGGACTTCTAGTGGTCTGAAAGCTGTCAGGAAACATTCATCAAGCTGAAGAATTTTCTGGGTAAACCTCCTCAACTTGTCTCCCCGAGATGAGGAGAGGAAATCTGTATGTACCTAACTGCAATCGAAAAGGCAGTGAATTCAATATTAATAGTAGAAAGGTCAGGTTAGCAATTTCCTATTTATTATGTTAGCCGTTTACTTCGAGGTTCAGAAACTAGATATACGGACCTCGAGAAATTTCTTTACCTCATCATTATCACCTCAAGGAAATTAAAGCCGTATTTTGAAGCTTACCCGATAAGTGTCCTAACCAACTTACTACTGAAACAAGCTCTGGCAAAGCCTGAACTTTCAGGCAGGACAATGAAGTGGTCTCTCGAGCTCTCAGGGTATCAAATCAAGTTTGAACAGAGGAAGGCCATCAAAGCTCAAGCTCACTCAAACTTCGTAGAAGAATATACCCCACTAGAACACACGAGTACTTGTGAAGAAGATATGTGGACCATGTTCACGGATGGATCAACGAAAACGGAGAATTTAGGTGTGGGGATTATATTGATCAGCCCTGAGGAAGTGAGAATCCCATACTTTGTGAAGTAGAACTTCCCAACCTCAAACAATGAATCCGAATGTGAAGCTCTCTTACCAGGTCTAAGGCTTATAAGAGCTCTCAAAGTGCAGAAACTACACACCAAAATGAAGCTAGAGAAGGCAATATGGTCAAGTATCTCAAAAGAGTAAGAGAAATGATTTCAAAACTTGACTACTTCCTCATTGAGCAAATCCCAAGAGTGCAAAATTCTAAAGTAAACACACTTTCCAAAGTTTACCGAGAGGTAGCTTTGACCAATGCCGACCTACTCATAGAGTAGTTATGCTCCCCCAGTATCGACCAAGAAGAAAGCCCGGTTATAGAGAATCAAGCAGATTGGAGATACCCAATCTTCAGATTCCTCAAACACGGCGACCTCCCAGATGACCGGAAGGAATCTTGCCACGCTCGAAGATAGGCACCTCATTTCGTTCTGATAGGAGATGACGAGATATATAGGAGGTCATACACATGGCCACTACTCAAATGCTTAAGTCCAGGGGAAGGCAAATATGTGATTGACGAGGTACATAGCAGCATATGTGGCTCTCATGTAAGGGCAAAAACTGTGGCCAAGAAGATTCCACAGACGGGATATTATTAGTCCAAAATAGTCATTGACATCATCAGTTACACGAGAACAAATCACATCTCCCATCTGTGAAATACCAGCCAATCAATGCCTCAATGCCATTAGACACAACAAAGAGCTACAAACAGACTCTCTGTGTGTCAAGTGCAGTAAAAAAAATAATAAAGCAGAAGGCCACAAACAGACCCCTGCAAAGTATTCAGTACTCAACAAAAAATGTGTAGTAGTAAAAAAAAAAGTCCTAATGCTATTACAAAGCTTCCTAGGAGGACAGGTCAGAGTCAAGGCTAGAAATTTCAATTGGGGAACCTTGGAAAGGTTCCGCATACATGGCCATCATCTTAGCCTTGCGACGAATGGCCACAAGGGTCCTGCTAGCCACCCCAAGCGATTTAACACCCCGACCTGGCCCTACACTCCTGCTGCTCGGCCCTCCTTTGCTAAGACAC
Source organism: Parsonsia alboflavescens (assembly GCA_028571225.1). Taxonomy (NCBI): domain Eukaryota; kingdom Viridiplantae; phylum Streptophyta; class Magnoliopsida; order Gentianales; family Apocynaceae; genus Parsonsia; species Parsonsia alboflavescens. The sequence goes on from JAOXNR010001384.1 coordinate 7,913, forward strand.
ACAACAGCTCGGGTCTTGTGACCTCTCCCTCATAGAGAAACAGAAGGCCCAGCAGAAGTTGGAAGCCTCTCACCACTACTAGACCCTTTGGCACTTTGGCTTAGTCTAGCCCCTCCTCGACCTACTCTGTAAAGCCAGTAAAGGCTCCTCAGCACTATTAGAAAAAAAAGGGGGGTGCTGTCAACATATGGGAAAGATAGAAGCAGCAAACAAGTCAACATTGGAAGGATTACTTACTAAAGGGAGTAATCCCCATCCCTGCACGGATCGAAGGGAGGTTACATAACATCCTCCAACACAAACCCACAGGCTCTAAGAAGGACCTTGGCCAGATAGAAGAGAGGCAATCGACCCTAGGCCAACTTCATTAAAAGATCCCTATACTGTGTCAGGCCCGGGACATGGGGAGGAAGCTCATTGTAAAAATGTCAGTTAAGATTCCAGTCAAGGTATCTCTCCTTCAATAACCCATCAAGATGGACGAAGAGAAATTGAGACTTCCAGTCCCCCTCTAGTGACTGAACACAACCCATTATTGGATGCCGCTACACCAGCCTCAAATACCCCTTGGAAGAGCTGAAGGCCGAAGGAACCTTCAACTCGAAGAAACACTGGAAGAGCTCCAAGGATACTGGAACCTTGTAAAGATGACAGGTTACTATGAATGCAGCTATCATCCTGATGGAATGGGGAACGAGCTAAGCCAAAGGCATCTTCCAAAAATGGACTATGTCCATAAAGGAAGGATAAATGAAAGGAAGAAGGAGAACTCCCCAAAGGCTGGTGTGATGAATGACGACGTGGCTTGCATGCTGAGAGTGAGGGGCCTCAATCAGCGTGGCAGCAATGAAATAACACTCTTTTGCCACCATCTCAACTCGGAGAGCCCTGATGTCAACAGGGCTCAAAGAAGAGTCCTGAAAGGGCACCCCAGTCTCGGCTAGGTCATGAGTTAGACAAGGGACATCACGAACCTAGGAAAAGTAGGGAGGATCATAAAAAATCTCATTAGCAAGAGATTCAAAGTTTTATGTGTCTAAAGTGGTAGCCATGGTAATCGGGAAGGTTAAAATGAAAGCTCAGAAGAGAAAAGAAAGGACCTGGTGCAAGGTACTGTAGAGAGATGGAAGGTAGCTCAGAGAAAAAAAAAAATGAAGAAGAAAGATATGACAAACTTTCCAAAGTTAGGAACTCCTCAACTTCTCACCGGAGAGTCGAAGTGGGTCAACCTCTGGCCTTCTAAGATGGGTCCTTTTCCCCAGATTTGGGGTGGGTCGATGACTCAAAAACAGAACACGTTCCAGCTTCCAAGCACAATAGAAAGAGTGAATGTGCAGAGCTTTTTCAGAAGGAATGTGGGTCGAAGCTATCAAAACTAAAATGGGGTAATTTTTTAACAATGATTTCCCTCCAAAGCTTTCCAAAAGCTAAGGAATGCTTCCTCTCAGAAAATAGTTATTGCGAAAAGATGGCATAGTTTCACCAAGAGCCACAGCCTCAAGATGATAAGTTCTAAAAATACCTGAACACCTGCCTTATAAATAGTTGTGAATACCTTTCGACAAATTGTGGCTTAGAGATCATAACCATTGAATACCTAAAAGCAAAATCAAAGACTTGGAGATGGTAGTTTCTAATACCTAAAAGTCAAACTCGTGGCCTAAACATGGTAACTTCTAATACCTGAAGGAAGGGTCCTCGACCTCAAGATGGCAAAATTCAACACCTGAAGGTCAGCCTCACGACTTATAGAAGGTAACTTATAATACCCGAAGGTCACATAGGCGAGTCCTGAGGTGCAAGTGGATAAGGACTTTCTACCACCAACCTCACGGGTCATAAACCCAAAGGTCATCGACCTCCGGATGGGCATAACAGAGGCCTCACTAGACCACAACCTACATTCTTATGAGTCCCAGCCTTGCTCATGTTGATGTGATTCACTTGAATTATGGCTGGAATTTCAACATCCATCTATCCAAACCCAAGGTCACTCGTAATATGAAATTTTGCCCGAGACTTCAACAAGAGATTCAAGCTAGTGACTAATGACCATGATTATCTTCCAATATGATCTATTAGTTTGGATTTAT
>JAOXNR010001385.1:0-10004 GCA_028571225.1 Parsonsia alboflavescens
AACTCTCTGTGGGACGATACTCTTTTGATCACTTTATTACTTGTTAACGATACGTATACTTGCATGTGCAAATTGGCCAACAAGCCAGTGATGATCCTTCTAAGGGGTGAAAAGGACCTCAGGAGTAGACCACAGAAGCCCTGACCACTGAGATGATGATAAATGATGTTCCCCCTCTAGCATTTTTTGCTTATCCAGGTAAAATCATCCATAATTATGGAGACTTGCTTAAATACTATCCTTTTCATTCCCAGCCCATTGATTTCAATGAGGCACTTGACCTCTTACGAGCTATTCGTCTTTCCCTGCGTAGAACTCCCATTGAGAGTATTACTGATTATCCCATAGGTCTATCGAGCATCCATGATCAAGAGAGAGCCAGTGAAGATCAAGTCCCATCGAGCTAGCAAGAAGCTCTAGAGGAGAAGAAGACTGATATGTAATGCAATAGGTATTTTTAAGGCTTCCGTAGCACCTTTCTTCTTCTTCTTGCCTTATACTTCATGGTTAGCCAGTTGTAACAAATGCAATGCTCATTTTTTGAGCCCATATTCCTTCTTTTTTGTAATAACTATATCAAGAGGTCTGTTTGTGACCCCTTCTTTCATATATACGATTGCATGAGAACCAATCAATGTTCTTCAATTGTCTTTGTTTCATCCCAGCACTCAAAAACTTGCACTGTAAAACTTGACAAGATTTGAAACTTATGCAAACACAATGAATTAAGAACACAATAAGTTTTGTGAACTTAGCTTTTAGTTAGGTCTCTGAAACTTGATATGCACTTGTAAAAACGAGAAAATGAAAAGGTCGCTAAAGTTACCTTGTGATCCAACGAGCTTTTGCAACTTTCAGATAACGAGCTGAATAACGAGCAACGAGCTTGTGAAGCTTGGAAAGCCTTTGGCATAGAATTTTTTTAGATGGCAAACATTCCAACGCCTTAGGAGTTGCCTCCCTTTGAGATCAGTGAGCTTATAGCTTCCTTCTTTGTGAAATTCTTGGATTATATAAGGTCCTTCCCAACTTTCTTGTAACTTTGTCAATTGTCCTTGCTTTTTGACATCCAACCTCTTGAGGACCATTTCTATAACTGTGAAATGCTTCTCTTTTTCCTTTTTCTTGAAAAAATTTGTAACTTGTTTTTAATACCTTCTGTTGGCTTCCATAGCTTTATTCCTGACTTCTTCAAAGAAGTCCAAGTTGACCCTTCTCTCCCCCTCATTTAAGATTAGATTGTATTCACCTAATCTCAAGGATTGCATTCCAACCTTTACTGGCATTATCACTTCTGCACCAAAATATAGACAAAAAGGTGTTTCTCCAGTAGTTTTCCTAGATTTGGTTTTGTAAGCTAATAGGATGCTTGCAATTTCTTCTGGCAATGAGGTTATCAACCTTCCTTTTCAAGCTCGGTAAGCCTTTTCTTGAAACCTTCAAAATTGTTATGTTTGTGACCTCAGCTAATCTGTTCACTTGAGGATGAGCTACATAGGTTAATCTCTATTCTATATTCAAGTTTTCACATAAAGTTTTGAAGGGATTACCCACAAATTGCCTTCCATTATCTGAGATGATGGCTTGGGGAATCCTGAACCTACATACAATATTCCTCCATACGAAGGATCGCACCTTTGGTGAATAAATTATTGTCATTGGTTCTGCTTCATCCCATCTGGTGAAATATTCTTAGGTCACAATCAGAAATTGAACACCCCCCCCCCCCACTCCTTTTGGGAAAGGTCCTATTATGTTGATGCCCCAGATGTCAAAAGGAACTAATGTGCTGATAGATTAATACCTCATTGGAGCTACAAGCGACTTATTTCCATGACCCCTTCAATATCCAAGATAATCAAAGGCCAATAATAAGATGTCCTCAGTATCTTCTTCGCGACGATTTTGGCTCCTTGTGTGATCCACATATTCCACTATGCACTTCTCGAATAACATATTTTCCTTCTCCCTTGCTTAGGCATCTAAGCAATGGCCATGCATATGACCTTTTGTACACTTCGACATCTCTTATCAGGACATAGCGAGGTGCCTATTTTCAAATTTGGCAAGCTTCTTTGGCATCTTGCGAGAGGTCAAAATCTTTAAGGCATTTATAAACAAGATATCTCCAATCTGCCTAGTCCTCTATAACCAGTTTTGCTCTTGGCATATCCTCGGAGAATACAACTGCTCAACCACTAGCTCTGCTTTAGTCACTGTGAGCTCCCAATAAACCTTAGATAGTGTATCAGCCTCGGAATTTTGATGAGGAAATACTCAAGTTTTGAAGTTATATCTCTTACTTGTTAGAGATATTTAATCATGTTTTCTTCCTAGCTTCGCAGACTTTTGGACTTGGCTAGCTATAACTTGAGAATCAGTTTTAGCATGCAATTTTTGCACTTTTAAAGCTCTCTTACGAGTCTTAGACCTACTAAGAGAGCTTCATACTCAGATTCATTATTCAAGGTTGGGAAGTTATGTTTCACAAAAAAAATAAATAAATAAATAAATAAAGGATTTTCACTCAATCGGGACTGATCAATACAGTTCTCACACCTGAATTTTCCTTTTCAGTTAAACCATCTGTGTACATGGTCCATATATTAGTTTCCCAAGTGTTAGCAAGCTCCAGTAGAACTCTTGTGCATTCTTCTACCAAGTCTTAGAGAGCCTGAGCTTTGATAGCTTTCCTTGATTCGAAATCAATCTGGTATCCTGAGAGTTCAAGCAACCACTTCATCGTCCTGCCCGACAGCTCAAGTTTTGCTGGAGCTTGCTTCAGTGATAGATTGGTCAATACTCTTATTAGGTAAGCTTCAAAATAGGGCTTAACCTTTTTGATGTTATAACAATTAGGTACAGGAATTTCTTGAGATCCGAACATCTAATTTCAGGACCTCGGAGCAAATGACTTATATAATACACTGGAAATTGGAAACCTGACCTTTCTACCAGCAGCACTAAGTTGATTGCCTTCTCTGTTGCAGCTAGGTACATCAAAAGTTCTTCTCCCGACCTCAGAGAAACAAGCTGTGGGGATTTTCCCAAGAATTCTTTCAGCTTTTTGAAAATTGTTTGGCAATCCTCTGTCCACTAGAAATCCTTGGGTTTTTCAAGACGTCATAAAACTTCTCCCTTGTCAACCATCTTGCTGATGAAGTAATCCTAATGCTCCCATATACCTTGTTAAATTCTAGACTGCCTTAATGCTTCTGGGAGGTTCCATGTTTAGGAGTGCTTTTATCTTATCAGGGCTTGCATCAATGCCTAATTCTGATATCATGAAAATCAAAAATTTTCCCGCTAAAACTCTAAAGGTACAATTTTCAGGATTAAGCTTCATGTGAGCAGCTTTCAGTATCTGGAATGTCTCCCTTATATCTTCAATGAAATCGTTCAAGGTCTTGGACTTAATCACAATGTCATCCACATAGACCCCAATGTTCCTCCCAAGCTGCTTCCTGAAGATCTTGTGCATAGCTTGCTGGAATTCTACCCCTACATTCTTCAAACCAAATGGCATTTTGGTATAACAATAAGTCCCGACCTCAGTAATGAACGAGGTCTTTTCCATGTCTTCCAGTGCCATTGGAATCTGATGATACCCCTTGTAACCATCTAAGAAACATAACCACTGATATCCGACTGTTGAATCTACCATTTGGTCAATACTCGGAAATGGGTATGAGTATTTTTGACAATATTTTTTTAAATGTGGTGAAATCTACAAACATCCACCAGTTGCCTTCCTTATTCGGCACGACCACTGGATTGGCAAGCCATTCAGGGTACACAACCTCTTTCAAGATCCCAACGTCGAGAAGAGCTTGGACTTCCCAAGCTATGACTTCATTTCTTTTTGGAGCAAAAGTTCTTATCTTTTGCTTTATTGGCTTGACTCCTAGTCTGAGCTCGACCTTGTGTTCTACTATCTCTCTATCAATTCCTTCAAGGTCGGTAGGTCACCAGGTAAAAACTTTCAGCTACTGTTAAAGGGAGTCGATGAGCCTCCCTTTAATCCTAGAAGGTAAATGTTCACCTATTTTCATCAGTTTCTTGGGAATTCCTAGTTAAGAAAAACTTTTTCGCCCTTACAGGCAGCTTGGATTCTAAAGTAATCATCCTCCATAGGGAGGTCAATGAAATCATCCTGCTTGGACATTGTTAAGGCCTCAATGACTCAAACGGAATTATGGAAGGCTGATAATTCTTCCTTGTAATAAAGTTCACTCAAAAGTTGTCAGGGGAAAAGAAATTCAAGAACAAAACGACAATGTTCCTGAGAAAATCGAAAAAGAGAAATCTTATTGAATAATGTCAAAACAAGAAAAGCTGGCTCTCCAAAAGAGAAATCGCCCTTAAATAACCTAATCAAAACCTAAACATTTCAGAAAATCAAACCTAGGCTTATTCGGAAAAGAATAACAAGATTACAAGAAATAACAAATTACGAAAACAGCCCTAAAAACACAAAAAAGCTCGAAACTCCATCAAGATGACTCCGGATGGCTGAAAAAGCCCCTGCACCACAGCATAGCTGGGACTATTGATCACTAAGCCGTTTCGAGTCACCCAGTCAAATTTGAGCCTGATCTGAGCTCGGGCCTATTACCTCGAGAATCGTGCCTAACAACATTGAGCAGGCCGAATCAATCCCGTATTCCCTGCAGTCTCTTGGACCTACGCGAACTACTCGTCATTGGCTTGGCTGGTGTAACTGGCCCCTTTTTCCCTTGGTCATTCTCCTTATCTAGCTCTACATCAGGCTCCCCCCTCTTCCAAATAGGAAAATGGCACATAACCAAGAAGCAATTTATGGCCTTGCAATCAACGCACATCCTCCAGTTGCCGTCCTTCTTTAGCACCAATAAAGCGGGTACAGCACAGGGATTGATACTCTCTCGGATATACCCCATGTCAAGCAACTCAGTTACTTGGCACCTCAATTCGTCGTGTTGCTATGGAGAGAGTCTGTAATGGGCTTTGCTCGAGAGAATGGATCCCGGGACTAAATCATTTTGATGCTATATATCACGTATGGGTGGTAGGCCTGCCAGCAACTTTTCTTGGAGCAAATCCTCAAATTCTTTCAAAACTCCTCTCACCCTTTCCGGCATTGCAATTTCCTCATTCTTATCTGTCATAGCAGCCAATGTAGTTGACAATAAAGCAAAATGGACCTCGGCTTCCCTAACCTTTTCTTCGAACTCCTTACGCTGCAAGCAGATGATGGTCTTCTTTCGCATTGGTTGTAACACGAACTTCTTAGATCCTTTGTTGACTGTGTAGCAGTGAATGAAACCATCATACGAAACCTTGTTGTCATATTGCCAAGGCCTGCCTAACAGCAAGCGTGTGGTGACCATTGGCAACACGTCACAGTAAACAACAAAGCTATACAGTTGCCCAATCGAAAACTCCATTCTGCACCTCGTATTTACTTGAACTTCCGCCTCCTTATTCAACCACCCCAGCTTGTAAGGTTTCGGTGTGAGGTTCTATTGGTAAATGAAGTGTTTGTATGGCTTCCTGCGAAATCACATTATCACAGCTTCCCATATCTATAATGACTAGGCAAACCTTGCCACTAATGGTGTAGCAGGTGTTGAATATGTTCCAACACTTCCAATCCTCATTGGCTTTAGGTGCTAAACAAATTCACTGTAAAACCAAGCAATCTCCTCCGACGTCCTCCGGCGCAACCACACACTCCTTGCCTTCTTCCAACTCATCAACAACATCTTCCCCTACGAATTCCCCTTCTGCGCCATCTTGTTTCAACAACTGAGATCAAATCCTAGGACACTCGTAGGCATAATGTCCTTTCTACTGACAACAATGACAAACGACATTCGCCTTATTGGTTGGTGGACGGTTTTGAACTTGCCCCGAACCCTGATCCGGTTGCACTATTGTTTGTCCCTGTTGAGTGGATGGAAAAAAGGCTCTGGACGAAGAGGGATTGGCTGCCATCGTGTTTCGGGGAAGGCCGGAAAACCCTCTGCCAAATGTCGTATATCTTCCGCCAACCCTAGCCATGCACTTTTCCACCACTTTAGCCTTCGTCTGCGCTTCAGTGATGTTCCCGAAGGTGTGTACCGATAGGGCATCCTGTATTGCGGGGCGAAGGCCATGTAAGTAACATGCCACGAATTGCTCTTGCGTCTCACTAAGCTAGTTCCTTGCAACCATCCGATAAAATTCCAACGTGTATTCCTGTCCACTACTAGCACCATGCATCAAACTCTACAAGTTCTAAAAAAGTGTCTGCCGATAATTGAAATGTAAAAACTCACGGCGCACCTCCCATTTCAGTTCTAACCAATCATCCATGACAGGAGGTCCGTCCAGATAGCGCTGATATCTAAAGGATTGCCACCACGCCGTAGCCCTGTCCTTAAACCAAATTGCTGCCAATGCTACCTTCTTGTCCACTGGGACCTCTTTTAACTTGAAGATTTCATCCACGGCACTCATCCAATCCAGCAATTCTTCTGGCACCAGACTTCCAGTAAATTCGGGAACTTCCAGCTTAAACCCAGCATCCCATCGTGGAACATATGGCTCACAATCTAAAACCATAGGGGGATGATTTCCGCTGCCTCTTCCATAACCGCCTCTTCCATCCCTTGGGACAACCCTAGGCGGCTGTTCTCTCTTCGGCAATTCGAATTCCTCATCAATGTCGCCAACTTGTTCCTCTTACCTTCCGACGGGTTCATGTTGTGTAGGTCGCTCGTTTACTACCAACTACTACATTATCTGGTTCAAAGTCTGCATTTGTTGGCTCTGATTATCCAAGATCTACTGCATGGCTCAATCACAATCTTACCTCTCCTTCGCTTCCAATTCTCGGCCTTTGCACACTTCTTCCAAAACTACAACTATGATCGGATCTACATTCCCTCCTGACATCTCGGATCTCGTCTCTGATACCAACTAACGCAGACGGAAATATGGAAGCTCGATAATTCTTCCCAATAATAAACTTCACTCGAAAATGATCGTAGGAAAAGAAATTCAAAAATACAACGACAATGTCCTTGAGAAAATTGGAAAAGAGAAATCAAAACAACAAAAACTGCCACCTCAAAAGAGAAATCGCCCTTAAATAACCTAAACCATTTCAGAAAAACAAACCTAGGCTTATTCAGAAAAGAATAACAAAATTACAAAAAAAAAAACCCTAAAAAAACAACAAATTATGAAAATGGCCCTAAAAACACAAAAATGCCCGAAACTCCATTGAGAAGACTCCGGATGGCCGAAAAATGCCCTGCACCACAACATAGCTGTGACTACTGATCGTTAGGCCCTTTAGGGTCACCCAGTCAAATTGAGCCCAATTTGAGCTCGGGCCTGTCACCTCGAGAAACGTGCCCGACAACATTGAGCATGCCGAATCAATCTCGTATTCCCTACAGTCGCTTGGACCCACGCGGACTACTCGTCGTTGGCTTGGCTGGTGTAACTGACCCGTGTTTCCCTTGGTCATTCTCCTTATCCAGTTCTACATCAGGCTCCCCCTCTTCCAAATAGGAAAACGGTACTTAACCCTAATGCGGTTTATGCGGAAACTATGGTGGGGATAATAGAACCTCAACTGCAATCAACTTCACTCGAAAGTCTTTTATAGGAAAGGGCGAATCAAGAATAAAACGACAATATTCTTAAGACACTATGATAATCGAATTTTATTGAAAGAGAAAACTTAAAGCTTCAAAAACATCAAAAGTCTGCCGAAACTCAAACAAAAAAGGCAATAAATAAACCTAAAGTAGGAAAAATTACGAAAAGACCCTAAAAGTTTCTAAAAATTATAGAAAACTAGAAAGAGGCCCAAAAGTCCATCCAAATAAGCCCGGATGGCCAAAAAACGGCTTTGATCATAACTTTGTAGTGAGTATTACTCCCTGGACTGCCTCGGATCGACCTGTCAAATTTGAGCCCATTCTAACACTCCTATAACTTTTCAGTTTTTACGTTTCGGCCCCAAAACCTTTTCCGATCAACTCCGATTGCCTTGAAACTTCTCCTGCAGCCTCTTAGACCTGCGGGGGCCCTCCTGAATATCTTCGTGGGCCAGCTTTGCATCAGGCTCCTCCTCTTCAGAAGAGTTTGTCCTTAAACTCGAATTGTCCCCATGAAAATGGGATAGATGTTGGACGTTGAAAACCTTAGAAATGCAGAGATCATCCGGAAGCTCAAGCCGATAAGCGTTGGGTCCCAGCTTCTCCAAAACTTGACAGTTGCCGATCTTCCGGTCTTTAAGTTTGTGATAGGTACCCAACGGAAATCGCTCCTTGGTTAATGATACCCACACGAGATCCCCCATCTCGAATTGAACATCCCATCGAGCCTGCTCTGCCTCTTCTTTGTAACGTGTATAATTTTGCTCCAAGTTGGACTTCACTGTAGCGTAGACGGCCTGCAAATCCACAATGCGCACCTCCACATTCTTAGACACTGTCCCGTCAACCGGAAGTGCTAGGTCGATCGGACTCCTGGGATTCCTACCATACACAATCTGAAAAGGAGAGTATTGAGTAGATCTGTTAACTGAACAATTAAATTCGAACTCAATCTTGGGAAGGAGAGAATCCCAAGTGTCGTAAGTCTTGATTTGAGCTCACAGCATATTGCCCAACGATCTGCCACAACTTCAGTTTGCCCATCTGTCTGAGGATGATAAGCACTATTGAATTTCAAAGTCGTCCCCAATCGCTTCCAAAGTTCACGCAAAAAATGACACATGAATTTGGTATCCCTATCAGACAATATGGTCCTAGGTAGGACAAATCTCCGAACCACCTCAATAAAGTATAGCTCCGCTATTCTACTAGCATCCATGGTCGTTTTGCAAGCTACAAAAACGGCCATCTTACTTACTCGGTCAACCACAACAAAAATACTGTCACAAATCCTTTCTGCGTTCTTGGCAATCCGAGAACAAAATCCATGGACACATCTGTCCAAGGCTCATCCGGAATTGGCAATGGAATGTATAAGCCCTGATTACTACTGCTACCCTTTGATACTTGACAGACTCGGCATTTTCTTACATAATCCTGAACGTATTTATCAATCCCAGGCCAATAAAAACGCTCCTTAACCAAACCAGGCATCTTATCTTTTCCAAAATGCCCTTGAGCATGCAATTCTTGGAAAATCAATAATCGTAGAGAAGTATCTGGAATACATAGAGAGTTACCTCAGAAAAGATATCCCTCATGCAGCATAAAATCGATCCGGAGTTGTTGCTCGACATCTCCCACCACCTATCCAAAATCAGTATCACTCCGCAAATCCTCCCGCAGGCTCTCAAAGCCTAAAGTGACAATCTTCATCATGTTCAGCAATGAATGTCGTCGGCTCAAAGCGTTAGCCACCTTGTTCATAACTCCCGATTTGTGCTTAAGGGTAAAAGTGAATTCCTACAACATGGTGATCCACTTCGCATGACGGTCATGAAGCTTGTACTGTCCTTGAATGAATTTCAACGCCTGGTGATCTGAATACAATATGAACTCCCGCTAAATGAGGTAATGTCGCCAATGTTGAAGTGCTCGAACAATGGTGTAAAACTCAATGTCATAAACTAAATATTCAATTTCGTGCCACCTAGCTTCTCCCCAAAGAATGCCACGGGCCTTCCTTCGTAACTCAAAACCGCTCCAATCCCGACTTTGGAGGCATCACAATCTACCTTGAAAATCTTCCCGAAATCTGGCAAAACTAGGAGAAGTGCACTGATTAATTTGTCTTTGATCTCCTCAAATGCTTGCTGAGCCTCCTCAGTCCGCATAAACTCCTTGGCGTTATATAGGTCCGTCAATGGAGCCATAATGACACTGAAATTCTTGATGAATCGCCTGTCAAAACTAGCCAAGCCGTGAAATGATCTGACCTCTGTGACATTTCGCTGTTGAGGCCATTCTCGGACTGCTTGAATCTTCGATTCCTCAGGAAATATCCCCATGGCCGAAACCATGAATCCCAGA
>JAOXNR010001386.1:0-10001 GCA_028571225.1 Parsonsia alboflavescens
TTCTATCTTTAGGACAGGAGTCACATGCAGCAGCAAGCCAAGGTAGGGAGTATATTAGTGAGAAAACTGAAAAGTGCATGGCTTCAATCTTCCTTATTGGTATGAAGTGTTCATCTCCATTGCCAAGAGATAGAACGGACATTATAGATGCTTTGTTGGAACTGAAGGCAATTAGAGATCTATTATTCTTGAGCCCCGATGAGACAGCAGCGTTGATACAAGAACGATGAGGGAAAAAAAATAAGCAGTGTAAGATAAGAAAGTAGGGAAGAATGGCGGCTGATTGGACTTGGAAGTTCAAATCCTTAGAACTTGTGTAGTGTGTACTAGATTGGAGGTTTCATTTACAGCATTGATTCAATAGGTTTCTCATTTATACTGTTGCAAATATTCAATAGGTTTCTCATTTATACTGTTGCAAATAGATAGATGGTTTTGATTTAAACTTTGGAGTAAAACAAAGTTGTACAACAAAAGCCTTTTTCTTCTGCATTCATCTCCATATGTCTGATGCATACTCATCATTTACCTTTTCCTAACTGATGTTAACTTAAAAATTAATACATTTTCATTTTACAGGCAACTCAAGAAGTACTTCTCTAGGGCTACTTTTGGAAAAAGAAACACTATTTTGATTCTTTTGCGTAGTTTTTGTGACATACCTCCCTAGTAGCTGGAAGTCGTTCTCCAATTCATATTGTTTCTGCTTATATCTTAATCCCTGATTATCTTTGAGGGTTTTGTTATTTTACCTCATTAGCTTTCTTTTTGGAAATCCACTCACCAAATGGACCATCCTTTTGGAAGTCTATCCTGATCCTTTATCCTCATTACCTCTTTGATTTGTGCATTCATTGCCAACCAGGATTACAATTTCGAACATGCAAGTCATAGTTGACAGCAAGGTAGAAGAATGGCTGAAACAGAAGTGTTCATTTTAGTCAAAAGTTCTATGAAAAGATGGCAGAGACTTGATTTGATTTCCCCTTCCACGTAACTCATGCGAAGCTAATTTCTGAATGAATTTGATCGTTTGAAGTTGCTGCCCCACCACACCATTTTGGTACTGCTGTCTCTATTATCATTATGGGAATAAGAAATAGAGGAGAAGGAAGCAAGAAGGAGACTTTGGACTAAGTCAACAGCCATTAACTTGACTGAAGTGCTTTAGCACATCCTTATGAATCCCATATTCCTCCAAGCTTAGATGAACATTTCCTTGAACTAAAGAAACTAGCAAAGCAGTTGTAGAATGGAAATTTCTCAGATCGTTCTCTCTTTCACAGTTTTGTTTTTCCCGGAATCTGTTCTTGTGGTTTCATCAGTAGCAGCCTTGGCCCTAATCCATCCCACTAATGACGCAGATTCTGAAGCTTTGGTTTCCATTAGAAGTGGGTTAGCTTCATGGAACAATTCTCTTCATTTCTGCTATTGGGAAGGAGTCACCTGCAGCAGCAGACATCAAAGAATCATAACATTGGACCTGTCAAGAAAGGAACTTGAGGGTACCCTGTCTCCATATGTGGGAAATCTCACCTTCCTCAAGTCCCTCCAGCTTGGCTACAACAACTTCACTGGTGTAATCCCCCAAGAAATTGGTCGACTCTATCTCCTGCAGAAAATTTCACTTGCCAATAACTATTTCCAAGGTGGGATTCCTGAAAATCTAACCAAATGTGCTGCCCTCAGAGAAATCAATTTAGCCGGTAACTTTTTTGAAGGTAAAATTCCTTCTAAGTTGAGTTGGTTGTCTAATCTCCAAGCTCTGGGTCTTCGTCAAAATAATTTGCTTGGATCAATCCCATCTTCGGTGGGGAATATATCTTCTTTTTGAAATATCAGTTTGTCAGGCAACAGTCTTGAAGGAAGCATTCCAGCAAAGTTTGCAAAACTTCTGAATCTGGAGTATCTTGTACTGTCTTCTAACAATTTGTCTGGTGCATTACCTAGAGGAATTTTTAATATCTCCTCCATTCAAGTTTTTTCTCTTGGGCTAAACCAATTAAAGGGCTCTTTCCCGTGGGGTTTCGGCTTGAATTTTCCAGGACTCAGATTTTTCCCTGTTGATCAAAACCAATTCTCAGGGCCTCTTCCTGCAACTGTAACAAATGCTTCTGGATTTGACGTTCTGGACACTAGCATGAATAGTTTGCGTGGTCCAGTACCAATGAGCATGGGTAATCTGGCAGAGTTGAGAAGGTTAGCATTTTCACATTTACCCAATTTGAGGGGAAAGATTTCAATATTACCTAAATCTGTATAATATATTTATCCAACTTTAAAACTAACTTTTCACTCTATACCCATTTTGATTTTTTCCTTTTAAAAAAAAAACCAAAACTAACATTTATTCACTTTTTTCATGTAGTTACTCTATTGCCCTCAACATTCAAAACAGCCCAAATACCTCTGCAACTGCTGTAAAACGAAATTGAAAACCATATTGATGAAGTTTCCTTGTTGAAAGTTGAACTTGAAGGAACTCATTCTCCACGTTGAAGGAAAAAAAAAAATCGACACTTGGGTTCGGAAGAATAGTTACTATATTGAGCTCAACATTCATAACAATCCAATTACCATTGCACTGCTGTAAAACCGAATTGAAAACTCACAACTACTGCATCATTGATGAAGTTTCCGTGCTAAAAGTTGCACTTGAAATTAACCCATTCTCCCTGTTCAAGAAAAAAAACAGTCGGTAGTTGTGCCTGAGTTTGAGAGAGGAGTTGGTTTTTTTCTTCACAAGATCAAGCTCGCGTCTTTCAGTATTAGGGGCTGAGTTCCGTTTGTTTTTCTTTTTTCCTGTTATGGTGTTTGATGGTTGTGTTTTGATTCGTAATTGTTGCTGGATTTTTCTGGTCATCCATTTTGTGTTGTTTCTTTGGTATAAGGAAGGAAAGAAAGAAAGAAATGGGGAGGTCTGAGTGTTTGAAGTATTAGCTGACCTTGGGAGGTATAGCTGACCTTTAGGATATATATCCGACCTTTGGTAATATTGAATGACCTTGGGTAGTTTTGGCCGACCTTCAAGCCCAATTTCTTTTTCATGTCTAGAAGACCTTCGGCAGGTATAGACGACCTTCGGAAGTATATAATGAACTTCGGGAGTAGAGGCCGACCTTCAAGAGTAGCTTTTTGTTTTTGGATCAACCGACCTTCTAGTTGAAAATTTCGACCTTTGAAAGATTATATCGATCTTCTAAAGGATGAAATCGACCTTCAATATTTTTTTAAAAAAAAAATTTCAATAGACCATCCAGAAGCTCAATTAAACCTTCGTATTGATTATATCGACCTTTTATATGGTCATCTTGACCTTCTAGCATTTTTTTTTGGTAATTTTTTTTTCTTAAAAAAAACTATATAGACCCTTTTTTCTCTGGTCTTTTTTTTTAAAATTAAGATATTTCTCCCATTTTCTTTCTAGTATTGCTGGTACATTTTTCTGAATATATTTTTCTCTTAATTCTTGCAGGCATGGCTTTAAGCAGAATTATTCTTCAGGATGGTTCTCTAAGTGCAAGGGCTCGTCTGGTAGTCGTACCAAACGACATCAGTTATGAAGATTTTAGGAGAACTATGGCAAGTTGCATGAAGATTGATTTAAACCTATTCGATGTAGAAATCTCATTTGCATCCACATTATCCAATGGAGGTACCAAATTATTGGAAATTGAAGATGCATACGAGGTCGTGTTTTTGATGGGGGAAGTTGATCCTAAAATGGTGGTTATTAACAAAGTTGAAAGATTACATCAGTGTGGTGGTGAACATATACAGTGGATCATTTTGTTAATGCATACGAAATTAATCCGGATGGGACATTCCGACCTGTAAACGATGAACCTGGTCCATCTGGAAATATTTGCAGTGTTGATGATGATGATGATGATTATGAAGAAGAATATATCTGCTGTAATGATGACATGTCCCCGTGAACTTCGACTAAGAAAATTTAAGTAAATATTTTCTATTACTAACAAAGAACTATTACAAAAATGAACGTTGGGGGGGAAGTTACTGAAAATTCTACAATACCCGAGCCATCCCGAGGTTACTATTTTCCTTATTTAAACAAAAAGAATTTAAGTTGGTTGAACTTGAAACCATATTGATAAAGTAAGAGGCTGAACTAAAGAAAGAGTATAGTTCCAAGGAGGCATCGCAAATGTGAAATGAAAGAAGATTTGATGAGGCAAGAAAAAGAAAACTCGAAACTGCCTTTAGTCCCCAACCTTTTCATCTCTAGATCCGATTTTTCTTTTTCTTGCCTCCTCAAATCTTCTTTCATTTCCACATTTACGATGCCTCCTTGGAGCTGTACTCTTTCTTTAGTTCCTCCTCTCGCTTTATAAATATGGTTTCAAGTTTAACCACATCTAATCAGGCCAGGCACCCTCTAGAATGACCTTCCGTCTCGGAGAGTGTTGAAGTTGGTCTCTACAGTAAAGAAACAAAGGAAACAGTTGATAAAAAAAAAAAATCATATAGTTAAACTCACGTTTTCTTCTGGGTTGAATTGGTGGAAGGTCGAAATGATCCCACTGAAGGTCAAGATAATCATATTGAGGGTCGGAATTATGGCCTGAAGGTCGATTTTAGCATCTGAAGGTTGAAGAAAGACTTGGCCAACTTTCAAACTTTGCAAGTCTTCCTTTGACCTTCTAATGATAAACCCGGCCTTCAGACCTTAATAACGACCTTCAGTATATCCTCTCGACCTTCGGTGAGATCACCCCGACCTTCCATCAATTCAATCCAGAAATTCTAATTCCCCAAACCAAAAGTCTCAACATCATTTTGCATACAAAGTCTCAACATTATTTTGTATACAAAGTCTCAACATTTCATAAATCATAAGAAAAGAATTTAAAAAAACCAGAAAAAAAAACAAGCAAACTATTGGTGTTCAACTGAAAGAAAAAATAAAAAAAACCAGTTCAATGCACACCACCATCGTCATCTCATAAATTTCTAATTAACACTATCACTTCAAAAGCAAAGAAATTATGACATCCATTTGAAGGGGGAAAAAAAAAGAAATTAAACGTGGAAAAAAAAAAAAGAAATCTTACCTGTAGTCTGTCGAACACGATGATGGTGATAGTGGAGTTGAAGAAGATAACACCCAAAGAAACTTGACCCAAAGAAAAGGAAGATGCCCCAAAAAAAAGGAAGAAGATAACACCCAAAGAAGTATACATGGCCAGGATTCTCAGACCCAAAGAATACGAAGATGACGGTGGAGTTAGCAGCGCTGAGTTTTGGTTTGTTTCAGGGATGGGCAACAACTCCGAAAAAAAGGAAGGAACTTGACCGTTCGACTGCCACCGCTGCATGTATGGGTGTCTTTTCAACTGGTCAGGTCATTGCATCGACCTTCGGCTGATAATACCAACCTTCGAAATTGCAGGCCTAAGGTCGGTATTATCCTTTGAAGGTCGGAGAAAGACTTTTAAGAGGTGAAATTGGCCAAGCCATTGGATTGACCTTCGGATGATAATAACGACCTTAGAATCATTATACCGACCTTTGGAATACAATTTCGACCTTCCACCACTGCAAACTACCAAAAATTGTTTTTGCCATTTCCAAGCTCAAATCTCATCTCTCCAGTTGTTTATGTAGCTATTTTGCATCCGAGGCATGTCACTGTCACTGTCACTATCAAACCTAATTCTGAGCATGTCACCATCAAAGTTCAAACCTTCACTTTTTTTTCATATTATTTAATCATCACTCGTAGATTTTTCATATTATTTTTAATTACACAATATAAAATAAAACAAGTAATATTATTATTTCAATTTCATTTACATGATTTAAATGCTGTTCAAAATAGAATACCCATTTCAACTTGGGTGTATTTGGAATTTTCAATATAAATAACATCACTACTTAACAACAAAGATTAAAGGTAATAGCTTTTTTACATGCTCCGAACAAACAAAATAAAAAAATTTGTGGTATAAATGTTGAACGTGGAAAAGAAAATCGAGGTAACTAGCCTCCAATGAAGAACTATATCTCGTCAGGCCGGACACCCTCCAAAATGACCTCCCTTCTCGGATCGTGTCGAAGCTGAAAGATATGTTGGGCTTGATCCATATCTCTGCAGTAAAGAAACAAAGGAAACAGTTGATAAAAAAATTCATATAGTTAAACGTGCTTTTTCCGAGATACAAGTGGTCGACCTCTAGGATGTTTTTTGATTAGAGAATTCTTTATTTTAAGTGTGGAATACAACACAATAAGTGTTTCTCTAAAACCATGAAGACTGTCACAGATCCATGTTTAATTTGTGCACATGGACAAATGGATCCATCAGTGCCCTGAATTCCTCTACTGCGTCATCGGTATTCTTACCGATTAATCTTGTCAAGGAAGCCATTATTTATTGTGCAAGACTACTTTTCCTTTTAGCATCAGAGGTGCCAGTCTCGAGAGCGGAGTTCTTGGCAAATTTGGATTTACGAAGTATAAAATATTGTATAACTCATCGGTATCAGAATCGGATGTGCCAGATGGGACTATCTTCCAGTCTATCTGAAGTTTTGTCAAACTCTCATCAGTAGGTTGTTCTGGTTGAGCGGTATGTGAACCTCATCTAGGATCAGAATGCCACACATCCGAAGGAGACCCTGGGATGCCTGACATTCTGATCTTGGATGAAATTCACACACCGTGCATATCAGAACAGCCTACTGATGAGATTTTGACAAGGTTCAAATAGGTCGGAAGATAATCCCATCTATCACATCCGATTCTGATACCGATGAGTTATGCAATATTTTATGCCTTGTAAATCCGAATTTGACGAGAACACCTCTCTCGAGACTGGCAAGTCTGATGCTAAAAGGAAAAGCATTCTTGCAAAACAAATAATGGCTTCTTTGACAAGATTGATCGGTAAAAATACCGATGATGCAGTAGAGCACCCGATGGATCCATTTGTGCACGTGCACAAAGGAAACATGGACCCGTGACAATCGAGCACTGAAACACACTCTTTGTGTCCTTTTGCTATAGTGCCCCATGAGTACTTAGCATGTACGCTAAGTGTGTTCCCGGAAGGCACAAGGCTAATTGGGAAAAAAATTTGTCCAGAGTCGAAGGTCGAATAAAGATTTGGCAAACTTCAAAATATAATAATAAAAAAATTTTCACCGAAGGTCAAGATAATACCACTGAGGGTCGGTATTATGGTCTGAAAGTCGGTTTTAGCATCTGAAGGTCGAAGGAAGACTTGCAAAGTTGCAAGTCTTCCTTCGACCTTCGAATGATAAACCCAACCTTCAGACCATAATAATGATCTTCAGTGGGATAATCCCGACCTTCCACCAATTCAACCCAGAAATTCTAATTACCTAAACCAAAAGTCTCAACATCATTTTGCATATAAAGTCTCAACATTTCATAAATCACGAGAAAATCAGTCAAAAAAACCTAAAAAAATGCAAAAAAAACACAAGCAAACTGCTCGTGTTCAACTGGAAAAAAAAATCAGTTCAATGCACACCGCAACAATCTCATAAATTTCCTATTAATACTATCACTTCAAAAGCAAAAAAAAATTAAACGATCATTGAAGGGGAACAAAGAAAAGAAATTAAACCTGGAAAAAAAATTACCGACCTTCAAGTGTTTGCATCGACGTTCGACGGAAAAGATCGACCTTCGACAGAAAAGATCGACCTTCCACCGTTTCAAACTGCCAAACATCCTTTTCCCCATTTCCAAACTCATATCTCATCTCCCAGTTGTTTATGTCACTATTTTGCTGAAGAGACATGTCATTGTCACTGTCAAACATTAGTGACTTTCCTGTAGCGGTCACAGAATAATAATATTCCTGACTTGTAATTATCTGAATATTCTTTTTTGCCCTCCATGACCTATACTAATTTCATGTTAGTCAATCATCACTTGTAGTTTTTTTTATATTATTTCTTATTACACAATATAAATAAACAATTAATATTATTTCATTTTCATTTATATAATTTAAACACTGTTCAAAATAAGAAAGAACTAATAAAAAAAAGTGGGATAACCTGGGGTTCAGATAATTTTTTATTTTGAGTGCGGAATGTAACACAATAAGTGTTTCTCTAAAACCATTAAGGCTGTCACGGGTCCACGTTTCCTTGGCAAACTTGGCAAACTTCAAAATATAATAATAAAAAAATTTCACCAAAGGTCAAGATAATTCCATTGAGAGTCATTATTATGGGCTGAAGATCTGTTTTAGCATCTGAAGGTCGAAGAAAGAGTTGGCCAACTTTCAACTTTGCAAGTCTTCCTTCGACCTTCGAATAATAAACCCAACCTTCAGACCATAATAACGACCTTCAGTAGGATCATCCCAACCTTCCACCAATTCAACCCAAAAATTCTAATTCCCCAAACCAAAAGTCTCAACATCGTTTTGCATTCAAAGTCTCAACATTTCATAAATCATAAGAACATTCGTCAAAAAAAAACCTAAAAAAATACAAAAAACACAAGCAAACTGTTTGTGTTCAACTGAAAAAAAAAACTCAGTTCAATGTACACTGCAGCAATCTCATAAATTTCTATTTAACACTATCACTTCAAAAGCAAAGAAATTAAACGATCATTGAAGGGGAAAAAACGAAGAAATTAAAAGTGGGGAAAAAGAAAAAAAAAAACCTTACATGTGCATTGTCGGACACGGTGACGGTGGAGTTGAAAAAGATAGGAACTAAACTTGTTCTCCGGCTCCGGCAAACAGTTTAGCCTGAATCTCCTTCGTCTGGTCGAGAAGGGAGAAAGCCCGCACTCTTTGATGCAAGGGTGAGCTAGACTAATGGCATGAGACCTTCAAGGAAGTGTGCATGGTCAGGATTCTCAGACCCAAAGAAAGGAAGATGACAGTGGAGTTAACAGTGCTGAGTTTTGGTTTGTTTGAGGGATGGGCAGCAACTCAAAAAATAAGGAAGTAACTTGACCGTTCGACTGCCACCACTCTTCAGGGAATCAATCGTGCCTTTTCAACTCTCAACCATGCATGCATGGGTGTCTGAAGGTCGATATAATTATCCGAAGATCGATATTATCCTTTGAAGGTCGAAGAAAGACTTTAAGAGGTGAAATTGGCCAAGTCCTTGCATCGACCTTTGGACGATAATAACGACCTTAGGATCATTATACCGACCTTATGCACACAATTTCGACCCTCCCCGGTTTCAAACTGACAAAAAGCTTTTTTCCCTCCTTCAAACTCAGATCTCATTTCCCCAGTTGTTTATGTTGCTTGAATTTTTTTCCATATTATTCATTCATCACTTGCAGTTTTTTTCCTATTATTTTTAATTACACAATGTAACCAAAACAAGTAATACTATTTACATAATTTACATGTATCCAAAAAAATACGAACATGATATAATCCAAAACAATCACTGGGATTGTATGTTATTGTACTCCAGCGTGATCAGTGCCATCTCGTCCCTGATGCGTTGGGGTGCATCTGGAATATCCTCCAGTGATGGCATTTTCTTCCCAACAGACCCTCTCAGCAGCTACGTCATGTAATGTGCAATGTATGCTGCACAACTAGTCGAATCAGGCTGACTCGGGAGGGCTTTAATGCCCAAAAACTCATATATGAACTTGAGGGATGGAGCAGCAACTCTCATCTTGGAATAATAGTCGGCCTATACCGGAAGAGAAGGCAACATACTACAAACCTGATCCATCAACTCCATCCTCCGTGCCTTTACCATTTTATCTCGTGCTGTCCTCGGATCATATAGAGTGACCTTCGCCTCCCTCAGCACGATCCGTAGTAGTGCCCAATGACCCTTGTAGCAACATGGTGACCGTGCGTCGTAACACGAACAAATTAAACCTATCTACCAAAACCAATGCAATTAGGGCAAGTAGGGTCGAACCCACAACGAATTGAATCTCAGTTTAAATAAAACCAATTAATAAGTAACAAAAAGGGGGAATCTTTAAAAGAGTTTGTAAAAATA
>JAOXNR010001427.1:0-40212 GCA_028571225.1 Parsonsia alboflavescens
TCCCCCCCCCCCCCCCCCCCCCCCCGCCTTTAATTGATAGAATATGCTCTTGGGTCCTTGGTCTGAGGCTTTGCTTACAATTCAAAATCTGTTTTAGGTTTGTCATCAATACTTGAGTCGTTCCAGATAATTTAAGTAGTGTATGCCAAACGAAACTCTTGGGTTCCAAAAGCCATCATTATTAAAACCTATAAACACTTCTTTCTCTAGATTGTTTAGTGTTATTTGGATTTTTATTGTTGATCATTGAGTCGGCTTCTTCTACTCAGAATGTTGTTCAGCGCATAGGAACAAATTGTTCTGACAGGATCATTATAACACTTACTCTATGATTTCTCCAAAACATATTCTCATGATTAAAATGGGTTTCTGTACTGAACGATTTGTAATTGTGTCCTGTTTGCAGACTGAAGCTGCAGCAAAAAGAGCCTTAGCCCTTGATGGATCTGACATGCAAGTATCTTTGGTTCAACTTTTTATCTTTTGTGATACTACGAACACACTCTTACCTCCTAAGTTGTGCTCAAGAAATTTCAATTTTGATGCAGGGGTGGACTATTCCTAAAAATTCAACCCTACAAATCCAACAGAGTTAGCAAAAGTTCAAGTTTTTCGCCATCCATTGTTGAGGGTTATAATAGGATTTATGTTGGAAATTTGTCTTGGGGGATAACTGAAGACAATTTGAGGAACCTTTTTGCAGATTGCAATATTTCATCTATTCGTTTTGGTGAAGACAAGGAAACTGGAGAATTCCGAGGTTATGCCCATGTGGATTTTTCTGATGGTATTTCACTAAACAAAGCATTGAAACTGGATCAAAAGATTGTTTGTGGGAGACCTGCGAGGATAACCTGTGCTGTTCCAGGAAAAACACCAGTACAGGAGACTCAAACTCCATCTGTAAAGGAGACCCAAAGTCCAGCAAAAGAAGAACCACTCAGTAAAACTGAACCTCCGCCGGAATTAAAACCGGCTGATGGTGGTGGTGTAAGTGCCGTTAGTGGAAAGATTAGGAGGAGAACATGTTATGAATGTGGAGAGCGTGGTCACCTTTCATCTTCTTGCCCAAAGAAACAAGCGGCAGAAGAACCACTCAGTAAAACTGAACCTCCGCCAGAATTAAAACCGGCTGATGGTGATGGTGTAACTGCCGTTAGTGGAAAGATTAGGAGGAGAACATGTTATGAATGTGGAGAGCGTGGCCACTTTTCATCTTCTTGCCCAAAGAAACAAGCGGCCGAACAAACAAATTTTAATGCAAGCTAATACGGTAGGAAATTTGCAGTTTTTTTTCCTTTGTTGTTTACATATGTAGATTTCAAATCTGTAAACAGGGTTCACTCTCATTTCAATCTTTTCTTGGTAAGTTTTTCAGGAATTAGCCAATTGATAAGCTAAATTCCAAATACCATTCCTCTTACTTTCTGCATTGTCTTTGTCTGAAACCCTTTCGAAGATCTGAAATTGTTTGCATTATGTGCTTAGTTACATGAATTGGATTTGCTGAATCTTTCTACTTTTGGCCAATCAAGAAGAGGTTCTGAATTTTTTCTTTTTGTTCTGATAAGCAATCGTTCAGCCTTATAAAAGGCAATATAATCTCTCTGAATCTCCATCAAGGTATACCCCATCTGGGATCTGTTACTGCATTTAGATCTTTGACTAACAAAATCTCAAATGTCAGACAATGGAGACAAATCTGTTTGTCTTTGCCTGGGTATGAAGGTTTGACAGGGGGTAATGGTAAAAATTTATTCTACCAATAATACGAAGGGGAAACCACGTTACTAGCTGACTTTCTTGATCACAGGTGAGCCTACTACCACCTATTTTGAGAAACATCTAGGAGAAGTTTCTTGCTTCATTTGGTTCCTCTGCCCTATCTGATATAGCCTAGGTGCATGATGGGATAGGCTTCTGCGAGATTCTTGAGTCTTGAATAGAAAACTACGAGTCTGCTACTACAATGAATTATGATTTTCCCTTCTAAATTCACGGGACCAGCTTTGACCTTGAAAACTGGAACCGAAACCAATTCTCTGATAGTTTCCCGTGAGTCATTATGGTCAGCTCCTAAATCTCTCCAGAACCAATGTATGATACCATTGGAGGCTTCCGGCCCTACACTACATTCAACTCCCCTCCTGTCCACCATTTTTTTCGGCTTTGGATCTTCACTTTATTTAATGCATACGTTAAGAGTAATAACGAGTGATACATGAATATGTATTAAAAGATTTAAAAATCTTATCTCCATTTCGATATTCTGTTAATTTAGAAGAGTGGGAATAAAATTTATGACCACTTATTCCTCAATTCATCCGTTAAAATGTATCCGAATCTACAAATGCGCTTAAATTGAGAAACTTCCAATAACAGGCTAATGAACAAACACATTGTCCCCATCACACGGTGCATAGATTCAATTGATGGGATAGCCTATTTATTCAGCATTGACCCATCAATACCTCTAACAGCCAATGTGAGACAAGAATATGTACCTCATTTGGTTTGGTTTGGCAAGAATTGTAAGCAAGAAGATTATAAATAAATAAATAGAAATTCTATTAAGTGTTTCCTTGCACATAGCTGTGCCCAACAACAAAACAATTTCGTTTTGTTTGTTTGGTTTTTTTTTTTTTTTTCTATGATTCACCTTCAAAACGATATCATTTTGGAGCTTTAAAAAAAAAAAAAAGGATCAAATCTCTCCTCTCTCCCTCTTTCTCCAAAAAGTGTCGAGATCTCTTTTCGTTACGAGGGTGCTCCTTAACCAGTTGGGTGCGACAGCATTGGGTGGAAATGGCAGGTGCTGGGTGCAATTTTGGGTGACTGAAGAGGAGCAACAAAAATAGAGGATTGTGGGTGTGGTGTTGGTGGTGATGGGTGCGGTGTTGCTGTGCTGGTAGTGGTGGAAACGGTGCGTTTTGTTCCAGTTATGCTCTACTGATCTAATGTGATGGTGGTTATTCTGCTTCGTTTTCCTCTTTTTTTTTTCCCTTGGTTCCAGATCTGTTCTACTGATCTGGTAGTGATGGTGGTTGCTTTGCTTCGTTTTCCTTGGATTCCAGATCTGCTTTGCTAATTTGATATGATGGTGATGTTGGATGCAAGGTTTGATGGGTGGTGGTGCCGTAGCGTCTCTAGCTCTTTGTCATGCAGCATGTTGTTTTTTTTTTTTACATCAAAACGATGTCGTTTCTTGACACACGATGATGCCCGGTATGTGATGGTGCAGAGGATAGAAAAACTAATAAATAAATAAGGAAACATGATATGAAGAACATTAAAAATCATGAATACTTTACTTGATCCTGCAAACAATCTCATGAATGAACTAACCTACCCTTGCTTTGATGTTTATTAATCCATTACACCAACTCTCCTCCCTGTTTTCAGACTGATAAACTAACACAAGAAGAAAAAAAATCTCTAAAACAAATAAAAAATAAATAAATTATGGATTTAGGACCGGATTTACGCCGAGTATTAAGACGACGTCGCCAAGTTTGTTAGTTAGCCGGTAGTGGTAGCTTCGTAACTGTTTTACTCTTTCCACGGACGCATGTCTGCCCTTGTTTTTTTCTCAGTGTAAGTTCTAAACTCTGGGGAATTTTGTTAGATAAAAAAAAAAATCGTTGACCCTATTGGTATTTAGGTTTTATTATATATATATATATATTCATATTAAAAAGTAGGAAATTGAATATTTTATTTTAGAAGATAAATTTTCTTTCAAAAATATAAGTTTTTAAAAGGTGTTTTATTTGTCCTAAATTGTTTTATAATTATCAATGTATAGTTATAATTTTTTTTACCCTCGATTACTATTCTCTTTTGATTTCAACTTACTTTTATTATAACTAAATATAAGTTATTATTATTAATTTATTAGTTAGATATTTTGTTGATTTTTTATCCTATTGCTCATGTTTCTCTTCCTACTAATCACCTGTGTTAGTTTGATTAGGATATCATAAATAAGAGAATTTTAGGAAAAAATATGCTACCTTAATTTTGATAAAATGACAGTTAAGTAACTTATAAACAATGACGATAAAAAGAGTATTACAAGGAAAAAGAATGTAGTGATCAATGACATAGAAAAGAAATATTTTTTAAAAATATATAAGATTTATAATTTTTTAATTTATATAAAATGACAACTAATGACTTATATCGTAAGATACCAATAGTATGTTTTAAATTTAACATTCAATTAATAATTTTTTCAGTTTTAAAAAATAAAACAGGAATATTTTTATCGACATAAAAACATTTTTGAAAATTATTTTCTTTCTTCCGACTTATGTCAATAATTTTCAGTGAAAACAAAATCCTTTTAACTAAAATTCTCAATGTAAAAAGATTAAAATTTAAAATAATTGAAGAATAAGGTACTCTGAAAGTGTCAAAAGTAATCAATAAAATTCAACTCCGTAAGCCCAGACCCGGGCCCCACGCTCATAGCCTCAGCTGATTTTACCCGCCACCGGCCACGCTTTATCTTCCCGAACCCATTCGTTCCCTGGCTCTGAATTCCGCGCCGTATATTAATAATTCCTCAATTTAAAATTGAATATTTTAAATTGATTTATATTCTTTTTAAAAAATTTTGATTTAATTTATTAATACATTATATTATCAATTTTCTAAATTAAATTTGGACTCATTTAGGAGAGATAACTTTCAATTTTAAACTATTCAATATTCAAAATTAAATATGATAAGTTCATTTTCATTTCGGAACTGGGGGAGTATTATATATACACGTGCGTGGCGGACTTGCAATTCTGCACTACACAAAGCAGAGACTGCTCTTCTCTCTAAGCAGTAAGTGATATTGCTTACCTGCCTTCATTCTGAGGTTGCTGCAATTGGCAATGGCGGTTCATCCTAGAAACAGTACGGAGATTTTGCTACCGAAGAAATGGAATGAGAGATCGGAGAATGCTTCCCGGAGCAATAGTATTATTGACGGAAGAGTTTCCGTCGTTTACTATCTCTCTAGAAATGGCCACCTCGAGCATCCTCATTTTATTGAAGTACCTCTCTCCTCCTCCAATGGCCTCTATCTCAGAGGTATATAGAATTTCTTCGAATCAATGTTTTTGCCTAATCTAAAATTTTTATTTCTGAATATTTACTGAACTGTAAATTTCTGGTTAATTTTTGACTAGATGTGATGAAGCGATTGAACTTTCTCAGAGGAAATGGCATGCCTTACTTGTACTCCTGGTCTTCAAAAAGGTTGGGAGGGCAATATGAATATCTTTAATTAATCTTCGTTCTTCGAATGAAGGGTAGCGAAATTTTGAGGTTAAAGAGAATAAGTTGTTTCCCGTAACGAATGCAGGAGCTATAAGAATGGATACGTATGGCAGGATTTGTCGGAGAACGATTTGATAAAGCCTACAGACGGCCATGATGATTATATTCTCAAAGGATCAGAGATGTTGCAGTCAGGACTCGGTTCTCGATCACACAGGGAAAGTTTGCCGTACGAGGGTGACGATATGAAGCCGAGAAGGAAGAAGCATCAGTCATGGAGCTCTTTCGAGAACTCAACGGAAAATCAGAATGAGTATCAAGTTTACAAGTGCGAGTCGAATCGAGAACTCGGAAGGAAATCGGCTGATATGGCGACACAGACGGAGGAGAAGATAAGTGGCAGAAGCCTGAGGGAGGAGTACAGCAGCAAGACCGTGGTCTTGACTAGGGAAGAATTATCGTCTCCGCCTTCCATGTCAAGCTCGGACGGTGTGCGTGGATCTGGAGACGTTGATCGGTGCGGCAGCACTGTAGATCGGACGACCGAGAATGATTGTGCCAGCAGAACTGGGAAGGCTTCCAGACTCCTGATACAGTTGATCACCTGTGGAACCAAAATAAGTCAAAACCGTTAAGTTGTAGTCAATAGGATGCTTTTCATCATCTATTTGTTTTTTCTTTACATTCTAGTATTATTTGTTAAAAATAAATTTACACATACATAAGCCCATTTTATTCCGAATTTTAATGCACAGATCTATTCACAATATAAATTGAACATAAATTAATAAAAGGATCAACATTTTTATTTTTCTATCTTGGCTATTTTGTCTGTTTTTTAAAAATTATTACTTTCAAATTGAATATCTTTATTTTTATTTTAAGTTATTTAAAATTAAATATCTTTTTTTAAAAATAAATAAATTAATAATATAAAGTTTCATTGGTCATACTATTCGTGACATTAACAACTAGAAAGATAAAGGAGTAGTAACTCTGTTGAAGATTAAATACACTCGTTAATCTTGATATTTTATGAAGTTAAAAATGAGATATTTATTCTCAAGTGGAGAAAGTCGGGTGTTATAAGGATGCAATCGAGTCTTTCGAGCTCTAACTTGAAATGGACATATTGAGCTTACCCTCGACGAATTGAATTTTCAAGGTTTAAGTTCTGATCGGCTCAATTTTTAATTTTTAATTTTTTAAAACATATTTAAAAGATACTATTTTTAATGAATATTTGTTACTAAAAATATTTATAATTTAAACAAAATCACATAAAATATATTATATAAATA
This sequence comes from Parsonsia alboflavescens, assembly GCA_028571225.1. Classification (NCBI taxonomy): domain Eukaryota; kingdom Viridiplantae; phylum Streptophyta; class Magnoliopsida; order Gentianales; family Apocynaceae; genus Parsonsia; species Parsonsia alboflavescens. Next base: position 6,576 of record JAOXNR010001427.1, read on the forward strand.
TTAAAATTTAGACTTCAATGTTAACTAGAAATACTCAAGTTTAATTATAATTCGACTTAAACTCGTAATGATTCAAATTTGAATTTGACTCATCCAATTTAAGCATGAGCTCGATTCATTTGCACTTCCGGTGATTGTCCTATATTGATCAATAATGAATCAATGAATCCGATGGAGGAATACTCTTTGCATCAAATTTATCTCAAAATTTCATTTTTTCACACATTTTTCATTCGAGTAAACTCCATTCAACAAAGAGATAAAATATCTTAAATTCATTTGGGTCTTTAATTAATATTTGTTCATTAGATATCATACTAACATCTATTTTAATTTTTTATATATACTCCCTTGTCATTATTTATAAGTCATTTGGATTAATTTCCCCTGTCACTAAATATAAATCATTATAGTTAGTTTATTAAGTATTTTACTAATAATTTTTTTTACTATATTATCCTTATTTCTTTCTTTTCTTTAATTTATATTATTAATTTGATTAAAATCATAATAGGGACATTTTAGGAATAAAAATATTACCTTAATTTTATTAAAATGATAACTAAGTGACTTATAAATAGTGACTGAAGGAGCATATGCTTTCTTACTTAATTTTTTAATTTTTCATTTTTGAGTGCGAGTGACATTACAAACTCTATTTTGTAAAGTTGTAAATAAAAGAATAATTATCTCAAATGCTTAAATCCATTCTATTAACTCTATTTTGTAAAGTTGTAAATAAAAGAATAATTATCTCAAATGCTTAAATCCATTCTATTTGTTTTATTTTTCCACATAACATACTATACGTGTCCTACTCAAATAAATTTCCACTCAACAAAAAATTTTTTTCAAAGAATTAATTTTTTATTATGTCATTTGATACACTATAATTTTATTTTATCTTTATGATAAGAAAAAAAACCTCAACGTTACACTATAATTTTGTTTTAATTTATATCGGTGACATGTAATAGATCCTATATATAGTTAAGTCATAAAATAGAGTTTATATAGAAACAAATTATTTCAAGTTCTTTTTAGAATATATAGCATATTTAATCGTAAACGCGTAACGTCTAATATATTCTATTCTATTAAGTGGTAAATAAACTTGATTAAAAAAAAGATAATTATCTCAAATTTTTAAAAACTATATAATATTTAAATAAAAACTAAAATGTTTTCAAAGTAATTTCTAATATTTCCATGTTATGATATCATCAAGAATTTTACTCTCATTTTCCATTCTTTATTGTTTATGTCACCTTATATTATACATTGTCTATTCAAAATCAAATGACTCATTCTATTTCGATAAAATAAACTAAATTAATTCATGCAATTTCATATAAATTAAAATAAAAAAATAGATATTTGAATTTGGATAATGATTAAGTAATATCACGAATAAATATAAATATATAAAAATTAATTAATTGAATTTTTTATATTTTTTATCCTATAAGTGCATTGCATTTTATTTACACAAAAAAATTAAAATAAATAAAAACATAATTATCCAATTTATTTCTCTTTTTCCAAGTCATTTCTGAATTTCTCCATGTTTAGGATGTCACTTTTGACGTACTATACAAAGTAGATTGGACAAAGGTCACAAGTAAAAGACTCCTCACTTCGCACCAAAGACAGAGCATGATGGCTTCGCCCCTGCATGCCTAAACAATCCCAAAAACCGAAGAAATCTGCCTCTGCTTCTCCCTTCACCTCTCCGTCTCCATGTATCGGTAGACCGTCCGTCGTCCTTTTTTTCACTTTATCCCTTCTAATCAAATATCATCTTTTGCTCAAAAAGTTGAAGGGGTAAAAAAAAAGTTTGGGTGCTTTCTAAACTTCAATGGTTCCGATTCGAGGGAAGCAAAGGAAACGAAAGATTGAAGACGGAGCTGGCACATCCGCCGTTGTTCCGTCCATTCAATTGCAACCTAACCCAGTTTCATTAGACTGGTGGAATGAGTTCTCGAAGAGGATTACTGCAGGTACATCCAAAAATCTTCGTGTCTGTGCATGTTTTTATTATTTTATTATTTTATCATTTTTTCTGGAATATTCTTTTCTGTGGGTTTATTTGGCCCAAGTTTTGCCTCTGCTTGAGAATGCTTGTGTTATTTATTTATAGTGAAAAATTGTTGATATCGGCTTAAGGATGGTTAGTCTTTATTCCCAATTGTTCTTTTCCCCCTGGTGTTGCATGAGAGTGATGATTAAAAACTCTTCTACCCCTTTCTCTGATGTTTTTGATTGGTTTTTTATTTTTCATATTTAAGTTTTTATTAATCTCTCTGCCTCTCTGGCTTTGATGGAGTAAATGAGAAGTTTTTTAGTCAAATAATTTCATAAGCAAGACTGATTCCACTCTTCCATTGAAGTCAAAAAGACAACAAGTTTTTAGAAAATTTTGAAACCTCATTGTGATTATTCATAATGTTCAAGTTATTAGCAGGGTGGAGTTATCGTTTTTGCCTTGTTTCCAACGTGAAAAATGTCTTTGATGCAAATCCAAGAGATGTCCTTGGGAACTATGTGATTCTAGAAAGGAAATCCGATGAGTAGACATCATAATTCGTTAGCAGTTAATCTTGCTTGATACCCCCAGGATTTGAACACCAAATGTTTCTCCATTTTTGTCAGAATGAAAAGATATACTTTGAGTAATATAGGCTCTAGCCGAAGTGGGTTCTCCGGCTGCAAAAGTTGTGGATCTTGATAATTGAATGGGTCCTGACGCTGTGTTGGAGAATTTTCCAAGGCTACCTAGGATCAATTGGTCTCTTTCTTGGTTTACTTACTAAAAACTCTGTTTCTTTACATTCTTCTCTACCTTGCTCTCAAATTCTGTTTGTGTACATTCTTAACCTAATTAGATCTTTTTTAATTGACCATTTACTTAATAGTAAGTAGCATATCATATTGATTATCTTGCTGGGAAATTTTTCTCCGAAGTCATGTCTACTAAAGCAAATGATTAACCAGATCATTTACATGACTAAGAAAAGATTTCCATGAATGTAAAGTCTTATGTGAAGTATAACATATGAATGTTTCTTGTGTTTAGAAATTTATAAACATACAGTATGCATAGTTGCTTTACATGACATATATCTGGGACTGTTATTGATAAATTTCTATATATGAACACTGACTTCATTGTATGATATCTCCTCAACAATTGCCTTGATGAGCTTCTAAAAATGTTTGTTGAAACTGATATCTAAGATTATCAAAAAACATAACATGGATGATGTCTTATATTGTTTATGGTTGCACATAGAACATGTAAAGACTGATTTTGCTGGAAGAATATATTGGATGTATTGCCAATGAATCACTAGAAATTTGAATCTTTCGGAGATAGTGACCATCAATATCTGCATCATTCAAGCCAATAACATATAAAATCATAGCAGCAGTGCAAAACGTTATTATTCCAATTATAATCTAAGGTGGCAAAATTCTTTTATCTTCTGGCGTGAGATGCATTACTTTCAGTTTTTCTTTTTTTTTGCCATAGGGGGTTCAAGTGTGGGGTGGTGGCACCAAGACAAGAGTGAATGAGTTTGAAACAGAACTGAGGTTCTTCAATTAAACTCTGGACAGGGATTTTTTTATCTTTCATGTTAGAAAATGCATCATCTAGTTATGACTTCACCAGACTAAGTCATATTCTTCTTATGTTACAAAGTTTAAGCAGAAGTTCTTTTTATGCATGTAATATAGCTCGGAAACAGTCTCAACTATCAACTGATCCTTTTTATGCTATGCATCAGTAGTAGTCGAACGGAAAACAGAAGTTTCATGTTTGATTCATATGATTTGCCCGAAGCTTACTGGCTCATAGTACATATTCATGAGTTACATTATTATCTTTCACTTGGCTATGGTTTTATGACTTTATTATCAGTGTTCAACAAGATAACAGAAAATGGAGATTTTACATTTGTGTTTTATTAGGAAATGTAAACGAACATTTGTGGTTGGGGTTTATCCTTTTAGATTCAGGATAATGCACAGACAGATTTCTGTTCATTTCATCCATTAGCAAATATTTCCAGCTAAGCACTTCAGATGACTATCTGGAGACTCAGATTTTGTATTTTTCTATTATTTTACCTTTCTTTTTCTGTCTTATTCTCATCTTGCAAATGCTGAGCTAGTTGCTAGTCCTCTAATTCATTTCTGCTAAATTTCTTTATCTCACTTTGACTTAGACTAACTTGGAAAATCTCTGAGCTTTATATGTTTTCTGTTAAAGCACATTATCAGTATGTTCAGAAAATGTCTTAGCTTGCTTCTGTAGAATATTGCAGATGAGTCTTATGATGTGATTAATGTCATGCTTTTCAATTTTCCAGGTTCATCCACAGTCACATTTGAATCTTTTTGTAATATCTCGAGGAAGACGTTTGACTACATCTGTGATCTAATTAAGGAAGAGCCATTGGTCAACTATTCCAAGTTTACTGATCTTGATGGAAAGATGTTGAGTCTTAATGATCGGGTGGCTATTGCATTGAGAAGACTAAGCTCAGGTGAATCATTAGCTAATGTTGGTGAATTAGTTGGGGTACACCAGAATAATGTTTCCCAAGTAACTTGGTGGTTTGTAGAAGCAATAGAGAAAAATGCTATTCACCACATTCGTTGGCCTTCTACTGAGGAAGGTATTGCAGATATAAAATCCAAATTTGAGAGAATTCTAGGACTTCCAAATTGCTGTGGTGCCATTTCGTCTACAAACATCAAGTTTTGTCTATCCACAGCTGATCCCGTTAGCAGAATTTGGTGCGATACAGGAAACAGCGGCAGTATGATTTTGCAGGCTATTGTGAATCCACAAATGAGGTTTCTAGATATTATGACTGGATTGCCAGGAAGTTTTAGTGATACCGAAGTTCTCCAAAGCTCAAGTTTCTTCAAACTTTCTGAAGAAGGGAAGAGATTACATGGCAACAAGCTTAAGCTTTCATCAAAAGTAGAGCTAGGAGAATACATAGTTGGGCATGAGGGGCTCCCCCTCTTATCATGGCTGCTGACTCCTTACAGTGGAAAAGGTCGTTCTGAAGTCAAAACCGACTACAACCAGCGTCATTATGAGACATGGAAGGTGGCAAATTGTGCTCTGGAAATGCTAAAAGAACACTGGAGAGTCATTGAAGGAGTTATGTGGAGGCCTGATAAACATAAGTTACCGAGGATTATTCTTGCATGCTGCCTTCTGCACAACATATTGATCGATCAAAATGATAGCCTTCTTCAGGGAATGACCTTTCCTGACAATAATAAGCAGGATCCCAGGCAACCTACCAAACATATCCCTAGCAAGGCTGCCTATACACAGAGAGAGAATCTAGCACTCTATTTGTCAGCAAAGCTGCCAACTTGATATGGCATAACTAGATATCCTTCCTGGGGTGCATTTCATAGGCTCACATTGTGAAACATAGCTGGTCTATGATAGTATATATATATATATATATATTTTTTTTTGTTGCTGAACTATTATATTATAGAGTGTGAATATAAATAAATATTATATATAATATGTGGAAATTGCTTGAAATAACTCTTTTGGTCATGATCCAATTTTTTGGCCGAGTCATTTCTGAAATGTAGGTGTGTTTACTGCGTAGCATCAGGAGCAGATTAATGGGCTAGTTAGCTCTACAGAATCCAGGAAACCATAAAAGTCCTCTTGATGGTGCCCTTGCTTCTTTGTTTTCATGATGTTACCTGCTTACATATCAAAAGGGATGCCAACTTTTTTTAAATTTTTTTATTTTATTTTAAATAGTCTCCAAATGAAATTCATTCTTTCAGTCTTAATGCATTTTAGCGAGGGTATGAAGATTTTGGAAAGAGGATTAAGCAAATCAAATATACTTTCCCAATAATTGTAAACTAGGTAACTGATTATAGAATATCTCTTCACATTAAAAATATTATTATTATTATTTAAATAATATTTCATGATACAGTATGTAGTATGATCTATAAATAAAAATCTTTTAATTCAAGTTTTGGATATTCATAATAAATTACCCGAAGGTTATATTCATTAGAATGTTATTTAATAATTATTATGGTCATTAAATTAAATTTAATGAGTTTTTAATTAATATAAATATATTGACTCAATTCATTGTAATTTAGAAAGAAATATATCCTTTGAATACAAAAAGTTCTTATGAAAGAAATATTTAATTTTGAATAATTTATTTAAATTTTCCATTTATTAAAAATTTACTTTTAAAAAATTATTTTATAAAAGGTACAACGTCTTACACTATTTTGCAAAACATTTTTTTTTTTTGAAAAAAAAACAGTAAATGAAAAAATAGTTATAACCAATTAAACTGATTCATCAAAAAAAAATTCCCTTAATTTCTTATTTTGATAGTATTTTTAATTTTTGAACACTACCTATGACTATGAGCACGCTTTTTCAGTTTTTCGCACTACTGTGTCATTGTGGAATGGGTGCTTAGAAGGGCGATCCACGAAGAAATATACTGAATTGGGGTTTTAGGGGTTAGGGTTTTTGGTTCATAATGGAAAGAAGAAAGTTCGAGCCGAAGCTACTATTGAAGGAGAAGAAATTCTGGATTGCCTCGTTTCTAATTGTCTGGGCTGCGGCTCTTCAGGTATTTCCCATCTTATAATCGTAGGGCATTTGCATTCGTATTGATCTTTCAGCTTCTCCATGTGGAATATGGAAATGGTATGCAAATAATTGAAGTTATTTCTGTCAGGGGCACATGATGTGGTTACAGAGGCAAGAATCTTTCGAGCAGAAGTTTCGAACGCTGGACCAGGATAATGATAAAGAGGAATTGGCAGAAAATGCTCAGTAGCGAAGTGATTACATATCCAAAGAAACGTTTTTTCAACTTAAAGTTTTATAAATTTCACCTGTCTTAACTGTCAATGTACACTGTGAATAAGGATGAAGTTTTTATCAAAAGGCTATGTTGAGTTTTGTTTTTTCTGTGTGTAAATTAGTCATTTGTCTTCAATTGGGGACTAAGGCTGGGGCATGCTTTAGATTGTCAATGTGTGATGAGAATGCTTATCATCTATTTGTAGATTTAGCCCCATGAAAAATTGAGGGCTTGAAAGAAGTTTCTTTCACCCCTCAAAAGATGCAGCCTCAGCTACAGCATTGGTCACATTTATGTTTTGTGTAATGTCAACCTCAGATGCATCAAAAGATTTACCTGAAGAATTGCAGCTTGTAGGGATTGGAGTCATCATTATATGTAGGCCAAAGGATATGAATGCTGAAACTTGATACTGGTTTCCCTGCTTTTGGTAGCAATAGCTTTCTTGCCTCGCAGCTTATCTGCTGCAGTTGAGCTGCCTGAGCATGAAAGAAACTTTACTGTCGTTATAAAAAATAATTTGATCAGTAAAAACATGCTAAGTGAAACTAACTTGATTTCGTGAGTCTAATTTGTTTATTGTTTACATATTAGGTCTGCATAGATGAGCTGTTCGGGAATGCTATGGATAAAAAAATTAATAGTGATTAATTCTTTGAGAAGAAATTAATAGGGACAAGCATCATTAATAGGAAAGTTTGATAACAGTCCCTGCTTAACTTCCCTGCAGATTATTATGCAGTCAGATTTTGATCACGTGTTTTATATCAGAAATTTATTCATTCTATGGAATAGTCTAAATAGACAGTAACTGATATGATCCTATTCCATGAATCCTCCTTCCCTCCTGTGGCTATTGGGTGTTTATTTTGAGGATTTACACTTGGGTAACATCCCCATCTTCTCTCAGTATCCCCGATAATCTAGCCTGAAACTTCTTAGTAAGTTGGCAGTTGGTAAGCCAGATGTAGGAGTATCCACTTTAAAATCCCCTCGTAGAAAATATAGTTGGAAGCTACAACTAGAAGACAATATGTGACATTACTCCAGTAGATGATAATGGTGATCAGATGCTTTCAATGTGAAATATGGCTTTTGATCCCTCTAGTATTTGCAAATTACATTCCTCCTTGATTGATTGTTCATCCTCAAAAAAAAGATTGATTCACATACTCTGTTCTTTAGTCAAGTCAAAGTTTAGAACATTCTTCCTGGCAATTTTGCCATCTTGGTATTGAAAATTCTTGTGGACTCAAAATTTGAAGTCGGTTGGTGGTTCGATATTGCAGGAGCTGATGGATACCACAAAACAATGGGAAGTTTTTCTCCTTTTAATAGCAAAATGGTTGTTCCACTGAGTGTGAATAATGGTACTCAATAGTTTTTCCATGATTGTGATACATGAATTGCTATGGGTACTACCAATAGCATCAGCCATGCATAATGCAGATGTCATCGGAGACATCAAGGTTTGAATCCTAAGTGTGAATGTTGCCAAGATATGAAGATCGGTTTGGATTCCGCTTGTTCGGGGCTCAATGTGGGTAAATGCATTAAACCAACCACTGGAGGTGTCAAAGATTGGTGAAACTGGATGGCTGCTCGCCCACAAGTGGTCACTTCATCCATGTGAAGTATAGTTTGTAAGTTTGTTTATATTACTTTATTTTCAACATAATAATACTTTCTTCATTAACATTTAATGTTTCTTTTTATAATGTTATATGCATAATTGAAAAAAAAGTTGTAGTAGTTAAGATTAGAAAGCTGCCGTTGTATTTTTAAGCCAAGGACTCTTCAGTCTCCATTGGAGAAATTAAAGTGTCAACACCCAAAAATAAATGGTGAGAACTGAGAACCATCATGGCCACATCTATATTGGACTTTGAAGCATTAGATTGACTTCTCTAGTGACAAATCCTTTTCCTTTTTACCCTTTCTTTACATAGAAAAACCTTTTTTTTTCCCTAGCCCTCCGATGGGTTTATTTTAGATTGAGAAATTTTGAACATGGTTAGAGTTTATTAGATTATTATTTATTAGTCCATTGATTTGATTAGATTTTAAATACTCCCTTCAATTGAATGTCTACATTTTCATTTGAATCGTTCGAAAATAAATGTATTATTTTCTAAATTAATTAAAATTTTGTTAAAAAATTGATATCATAAATTTAAAACAAATTAAGTCAATCATTTTTCTTAAATTATGTGTAAATCAAAGTGGAATATTCAATTTCGAAGGAAAGTAGTATATCAAAGTTAAGTTATCATTAAATTGAATTTCAATTTAATTTTGAACAGAAATTCTTAAGAGAGCATTGATAACGAATGTTCATGTATATTTCATGTGGAATTGATCACGCGTTAATCACATGAATAACTCTCTCTTGCAATTTTGAATATTTTGAAATAGAAATAATGAAATGCACATATTCAAATTTAGAGTGAGTTTCTATTGTAAGCAAATAATTAGTCAGAACCTAAAATTCCTGGAATTTAGAACCATTTCTAAGCATCAATTAAGTAGGAATCATCTGGCAAAGCCCAGATAAGATAAAATTCTTCTGTGTTCTGAGTGATGACAATTGGCATATCCAAAGAATACCATTGAGTAGACGAAAGGAACAGATTCATGAATGAACGTGGAAATATGGTGGCGCCGCGTGCCACGGCGGAGACTCCGCCTGTCCACCGAAGAAAAGAAATTAAATGATACAAGGGAAAATTTTCCTTAACCCTCATGTCTAATTTGATTTTAAAACCTAAAATTCCCGCATCATACACACAAGCGTATCCATTATTAGCTTCTTTTGGGTAAGGATTGACTTGTGCATGATACTCATTTAAGGATATATTTCTTAATATGTTAATCCCAAGACGTGTACCCTATGATGAATTTTTGTATTATCAAGTGTCATTTGTGTTCCTAAATAATTTATTATTATTATTATTTTAGTGGCGGAGATAGTAAATTTAATAAAATTGAATGTCTTTATTTTTAATTTAAAATATTTGAAATTAAATGCTCATCTTTTTTTTTTTTTTTAAAGTTAGTTAAAATTAATATCGATATATCTCCTTCGATTTAAAATTAAATATCTGATTTTGATTTTGACAAATTTTTGATCTGGATAACTTTAAATATAACAATTTCAATTCCTTTATAAAATTTTTACTAATTATGGAATGAGACATTTAATTCTGGATGCCTCAAAATAGAAAATGGAATGGTTAATTCCGAATGCGGAGAGTATTAAAAATAAAACCAATGATTTCCTTTTTTCTAATTGAACTTTAATCCGAATAAGATTTGGTTGGCAAATTGTCATGGACCATGCAGTGAAAAAGCTTCAAAGCTCTCATCAACATCTCACTTCATTTTCACAGTAACTTCTGTGGACGGGAGATGGGAAAGCAATTGAGTTCTAGAAAAAAAAAAAAAAAAAAAATCATTTCCAATTGTCAAATGAACCGTTTATCCCACCTAACAAATGACTCAAAAAATAATACAGATGCAAAGAAGTTTCGCAAACAAAGAAAATATTCGAAGAAAAATTAATCATACAATTTATGCGTATACGGTGATGCAATCACAAATGGCGGAAATCTGGTCCAACCTCCAAAAAGGTGGCTAAAGTCAAATTTACCCTTATATATCCTTCAATTTAAAATTATATAAATCAATGATATTTTTTCAATTTTACACTTGGTTGAGTGTGAATATAATTATGTCGTTTGTATGCATCTCGATATTTAATTATTTTCATTTTAATTTTTTTTAAAAGAAATTACTAACTTCTCGATCTGGAATTAAGCATTGCGAAATTCATGTCACACACTTCAAGAACATCAACGAAGTTGGAAAAAACTGACGCCTTCTTCTTTTCTAGGTTAGTCTGGTGCTGTGGTCTTCTTGGATTGGCAGACTCCAGTCCAGAGTAAATTTCAAAGAAATGCACTCTAGAGGAAAAGGAATTGGATAATTATTACTACTATAATATAGACCCTAGAATCACCCTTGACTATGACGATCTTTCAGGTTTGATCGAGAACGGCAATTAGATTAAGCACCAAACCATCAAAACACGGGAAGTTTCGAGTTTGATTCAGTCACTATAAGATTAAATGGATGTCATTGATGATCTTTGTTGGAAGAGATATAAGATTTTTTATTTTTTATTTTTTTTTTGGGCAATAAGGGAAAGAAAATATTATTCAGTAGATAAAATTGAAAAAGAAAATTCTATTAATAATTTTGAAAATTAAATTTATATTTGGGGTGGAGACAGGAAAGAACGTGGCATGGTCAGGTTTTTATTTTTATTTTATTTTATTTTTTGTGTGTGTTAAGTCCCGTACATAGACTTGGTATCCAAGTAATATCACTACTCAATTAGTATAAAGCAGCCAAAGAAGATGAGGTCGCTTTCCAAATCGGGCCAACTCTTAAGTCTCCCAAGCATGTACGGCATTGATGCTGACTTTCACTACTTGAAAGTGAGATTTAACCATATACCACGAACCACGACCGAGAAGAAGAGACGGGGGAAAAAAAATTGGATTTCTTATTGGTTAATATGGTAAATATTTAGTAAGAAAAGGGATAAATTTGTAATTTAATGACTTAATATTGTGAATATTATATCTTTAAAACCTTAGACTATAAAAATCATTCCAAATTACTCTTTTAAATATTTAGAACTGAATATCTCGATTTGTTTGACTTGATAAAAAAAAAAAGAAGTGAAGAACGGATTTGATATTTAATTATAAATCTATCAATTTATCCTTCTTATTAATTTAATTTTTAGTGTTAATTTTGGACAGGTGGATGTAAATCCTTAAATTAACGAGATTGATAGTAAGATTTTATATTAAAAAAAATTATTTAATTTCAGATAATAAAAAATAGAAATAAAGATATTTAATTTTAAATAGAAGGAGTATAATTTTCAAAAATTATTTTTCTAAAAACTAACACAAAGTCACTTTTAAAATTCATCAAATTATCCAAATACACCTCCGTTTCCTTCTAAGATTGTGCATGCACGGTTCTTGATTTGCTTGATCAAATGTTCTTTATATTTGAATATTCTCCTTCTTCTCGAATTTTTTGCATTTTATCCTTGGAAAATGAATGAAAATTTTTCTTTTGAGGCTAGATTATTCTTAGCTTTATGTGCATTTTAAATAATTATTCTAGAACATGATTAATTAATATCTTATTTTTTTGAATTATTATCATTTATGGATATATATTTTGCACCTAACCCTTCATATATCTTTTTCCTCGAAGATCAACGGTGATACTTCATCTATTATTATTGGAGACCTTCTCGATCTCAAGTGTTATTGCTTACTGATACCAAGGAATATGTATTCATTTTGCTTCTACCTAAAGGAAAACTTTAGTAGATGTGAAACGAAAAAACTGGTATTACTGAATTACTAAGACGTTTGACAACTCGTTGCGGATAACTACTCCGAATTTCCAAATCATGCCTCTCCCGTCTCTTTCATATTTATTTATTATTAAGTATTTATTCAATACGAAATTAAAATCCTTTTAATTTAATATAACAGTTTATAAGTTGTCACATTATTTTTTTTATGGATGTAATTACCGATTGAATATATTTGCATTAGCTTAATTTTAAACATTTTAAAATAAAATATAGACATTTAATTTTAGAGGAAATATATAAAAAAACAATTTTTTTTAACATATTACCATAAATTTGAAAGAAGAAAATATTAAAAATACTTCTACCACCCACCTTAAATGTCTCGTTTTGATTCATGTAAATTAAAATGAAGCACTGTCTTTTAACTTAAATAAAATTATCACATTATTTCATCAAATTATGGAAGTTTTTTTATTGAAAAATTAAACAAAAATATGTGCTCGATCATCCCCCTCTTTTTTTTTTTTTTTTAATCTAACCTTGTTAAGACAATTTCAGTCGCTTGATCATCTTCGAAAAATGAATATATTCCGGTGATTTTAATTCCGTGTTGAGGGGTGCATGAAAGGTTTCAAATGATTGGATGAATACAGGTTACTTGTCTGATATTGAAGTGATTTTCTATTGCATCACGAAAGATACATATCTCACCAATGTCGACATCATATTAGTTATATATGGGACAAATTCCTTCCCATAGAACCCAAAATTAATTTGAACAATATTACAATAATATCAATCTCTTTGACTATGGAGAGCTGTGAAGCAATTGGTGACGAAATTCCCTTCGTGGATACATAAAAAATGTGAAGACTTTAGAAAATCCTGTAAGTCTGCAGCACTTTGCAGTCAACATGACTTGGATACCAACAACCGATTTCAACTAAAAATTTTCCTTCCACGTCATTCTGCAAAAATTTAACGTGGTATCAGAACGGAGATCCTAAATTGATTAAATGGTTTCCGTATCCATATTAATTTTATCATATACTCGATGCAATTTGCTTCCAACGAGATTCAAATCTATACTAAGTATGAGTTGGTACACTTGTCTTTTCATTATTTATCAGCTGATCTAGTCTTCCTTTTTTTACTTACATCATCAACGGTGTGAAATAAATAAAATTAAATAAATGGAAAAAATCATAGTATGAATAATGAAATTTGAAGCTTCTGCACAGTGTAGATCTGGTTAGGGTTTAAAATATTTGCATTTCAAAGATTGCACGCTTGGCCAAGTTTGGGACCAAATCTCTCTTCATCTAGAAATTCTGACGTACGTTTTTGATGGCGTATATAAACCACCAAGAAAATTAAGGAGAAAAATAAAAAATCTAAAAGCTAGAGAAATTTGTGGATAATTAATTATTATCTTAATTAATCATTTTATATAAATCATAAATAAATAGGATCGTTTTATCAGTTTTTATAATATGGATTTTTATCTAACCGGAGAAAAATTGGACAGAAAATATGATGAGAAAAATTAATAAAAAGGATACTTTTAATTACTTGTGATTAAAAATAATTTTTAATATTCGGTGACTATAATTTTAATTTTTAATTTTTTTTTGTGAAATTTTGTTTTTATTTTAGTCAACTCATCGTTGACTTTAAAATCCAATGATTTTTTTGAAGACTCCAGTCAAAAGGATCAAAATAGTCAACCGTAAATTATTTAGGGAAAATAAAAGCCAAAAAAAAAAAAACCGTTAAGGACCAAAGCTTCCAAAAGATTAATGTTTGAGAATTGAATTGTACAATAACTCTTACTCGTGGAGTAAATCTTGATCTAATGTTTCTGGTTTTGTTTCTTTTGGACCATAATTTTGACCAAATCAAGCCGAAATGTTGAACCAAATAATGCCCATTAATAGCACAAGTTACGACCGCGAAATGGATAGTAGCTGTAGCCTCTACTCCCTAATGAAAAAACTTTTGTGTTTGATTGCTTCGGAGTCATCTGTTTTTGACCGTGTCTTAAAAAATGAAAAGAAAGAAAAAGACATATAATGTTGCCAAATAAAATGAGAAATTTAATTTTTAATATATATATATATTTAAATTTTCAATATCATAATCTTCATAGATACACATTAAAAAAAAAATAAAACTATATTAATTGGGGTTAAGTTTATATCACATCCCATATCCTCGGCCCAAAACGTAATTATGAACCTCACGACGTTGACGTTGCTATATCAAAATAGAAATTCAAAATTGACAATGAATACTTAGATTTATTATTATCAATATTATATATATTTTCGATATGAGATGGGATATCACAATTTCTTTGCAAATGTCCCTTGTTTAAACCTTTGGTATTTACCGAAACATCTAATAAATCATAAGATGTGCATCATGTGATCAATATTAATTTTATCTAAAACTTAATGTAACAATTCAAACTTAATTAACAGAGTTCGAAACCTTCCCAATTAAGAGTCAAATCCACTTACTTTTAATTAGATGCATGAATGATGACATTACTAGCGAAGAATAAAAAATGGATTTATATATTTTTCCACATACTATTAATGTACCAACAAGAAGAGGGATTCCCGGCTGGAATTGAACACACATTTAAAACAATGGGAGAAAGAAGAATATATATATATATATATATATATGAACAGGCAAGCTGAGTAGTAGTAGTAAGAAACTCGCCATATCCGTGTTGGTTGACTGGCCGGCTCGTATCTCATTGCTGTTCTTTGTTTAACCAATTTTTTTTCTTTTTGGCTCTCCATTTGATCGTAGACTTAGCTTTAAAATTCTCCAGTCTCAATCTATAATAAATATATAAATTAATACTCTTTCCGTTCGAAATTGAACATTTATTTTCTAATTTAATTAAATTTTTATAAAAAAAATAACATTACAATTTTAAAATTAAATGAATCAAACTTTTTTCTTAATATACATGCAAGTCGAAATGAGAACTTCAATTTCATAATAATTATTGAACCTAAAAAGAAAGAAATAAGAAAAAGGGCCCCCCTTCATAGATCCCCCCACATGGAACTTGAAGACTGCTCTACTTGCTCGGGTAGAATAATTTCCCGGAAAAATCAGAAAGTCATGCGTTCTCTAACAACCCATGAATGCGAAGATCAAGAACCGGTATTACTTCCCATTTAATTCTATTTTTTGGTTTTGTGATGAAGTCGTGGTATTATTAATTGATTAATTAATTAATTAAATTTAATAAATAAAAATAATAGGATTATATAGGTTGGTCAAATTACTACTTGTCAAGTGTACGTACAGCACAGAATGTCAATATAGAGGAGGCCTCCGAATCTTGGACCCGAAAGTACTCCATATAGTCATACACCTATTTAAATATTTCACTGATTTAATTGGACTTTTTGGACAAGTTTAGTTTAAGCAAGCAACCAGCAAATCATCGAAATGAACCACTAGTACTACTCTCTTTATCGCTTCCTTAGTAATTAATTTCTCTAAAGTCTTCTTGTTTAAATTCGAATTAGGACTCACTCTTTTATTGATGAGTTGTATTTGGGGACTACTTGTACTAATTTTCTCCATGGTTGTTCAATTTTATTTGTATAATTAATATGGTAAATTTGTGGAATCATGTGGGTTCGTGAGATGTCAATCGTTTAAATTAAGCGGTTAGTGAATTGTAATTTATTGAATTAAGGAGGGTATTATTGAAATTTTATATTAAATGTATATTTGTTTTAGGTAAATGGGTATTCAATTTATATCATATATTTTAAAAGAAGTAAAATATTGTTAAGGATAGGTGGGGTGTATCCTTGAGGAAAAAGGAAGGGAAAAAAGGGGTACGATGTATCCACATTTTAAAAAATATTTCACTAGATATCCACGATACATAAACATTATTCCCATTTTAAAAAATTAGCATAACTTCATCGACATTATTTTTTATTGATTTAATGTTTGTTATTAAGATTAAATCTAGTCATTTGAATGTTTCAGTGTTTATTATTAAGATTATATTTAGTCATTAGGATGCTTTGGTGTTTATGGGTTCTGAACAAAATTGACCATTTTTTTAAAAAAACTTTTTTGTACCTGGGTTGCCGTGAATTGTTGTTTTGAGGTTTCTTTGGATTGGTTTGGAATGAAAATAGTGATCAAAAACCATGAAAATGGCGGTTGGAAAGTTAAAGAAAACAACTATAGTATATTGTGTATTGGTTTCACTTTGAGTTAGTTTCAATGTAACCGACTCAAAATCAGACTTAAAAATCAAAAGATCAAAATGAATATACAATAAAAAGTGAATAGTCAATTAAGTTGAACAAAAATGGATAGATTTGAAAATAAACTACTCAAATGCATAAATATGAAAGGAAAAAAAAATCCCATTTTAAAATGAAACAAAAACATTTAAATTTGAATTTTATTACATTTTAGGTCTAGTTTGATTCCATATATGGGAAGGCTCAACTTAACCCTTTCCAATTTCAAATCCATTTTTTCTTGTACCAAAGTTAAGTGGGAAAAGAGAATTAACTTATTAATTTGGCATGTTAAAAAAATTACTTCAAATAAGTTGAATAATGCATGAGAGATTTGACTGAAAAGAATTGCTTGAATAATATCTTATCATAAAGTAAACACCTGATGTGGCTTCTAGAATTTTGAGGTAATGGATGAGCATATAACAACCTAGGTTAATAGTATTATCTCAATTAGTTATCTAGAATTTAGGCTATTATTCCACGCCAACCTGCCAACTCTTTTAAGCTACGTCGTTGAATTCTATCATCCAAACCCAGCAGATCGGAAATAATAAGTTCAAAGTTCGATTATTCCTTACTGTTTCTGTTTCCCTGGAGCATTCTTTTTTTCTTCTTCTTCTCTTCCCTTATATTTCATTGACCTAAAATTTAATCTCTTAATTTTATTTTACATTTTAGAGATTAATTTGAGTAATACTTAGATTGTACTATATATATATATATATATATTATGTCAAATCTTGTTAGTTTAGTGATAAGAAATCATATTTGAAATAGGAAAGTCTCATATTCGAGATACAATGAGAGTAAGTAGGGTGTCACTGCTGTTCATTGAGGCAAAGGATATAGGGAATGTGAGGAGAGAAGTAAATATAAAAAATAAAATAAAAAAATTTAAAAAAAGATTGTAAATATCCAACTTATCACTCTTTCGAAAGAGAATCAAATATAAAGGTTCTATCAAGATTAAATGACAAGTTAGATTTGGTCAACTATAATAAAACAGTCTTGAATCTGAGTGAGAGTTTCCTACTAGATTAGTTGAATCAAAGTAGTCCAAATATTAATTTTTTTAAAAAAATATTATCTAATATCTCTCGTTAAATAAGTTTCATACAAACTCTCTCATACTAAATCTTGTAAAAGGATTCAAGCTTCAAAAATATGACTTGGAAATGAAAAAGGTAAAAATTGGTAGTATTATGGGTGGATGGTCATGTGGTAGCAGCAAAACGTACTGTTGCATGGAAATGTTTGGCGTGGATTAATCTTTGGGAAGTACTTCTAGCAGAACATTATTCTAATTTAAGTAATAAAACTTTCACACTAGTTCAGACCTAGGGCTCCTGGCCAAAGGAAACTTCTGGAAGGTTGAAGATTCTTGGAGTTGAACGCAAACTGGCTCCGCTCGCCAAACGCGACTCGAAACTCGACTATTTCTAATAACCTCTGCGCTCCGCCTCCGCCCTACTCGTTCTTATTTATGTTGAGCTTAGCTAAGCCGAGCACTCGGTCACGGCTTTCGCGGTCTTCCACGACGGCTCATTATTTCAACAATTCACACACATGGCTTTCTCATGCAAAAATCTTCATCACTTGCTATTAATTACTCATTTTATTCGAAATTAAAAGTTCCGATTTAACTTATACCTGTTTTAATGGAAAAAATTAACTTAATTCATTAACACATTATATTATCAATTTTCTTAATAATATTTTTTTATTAATTTAAGAAATAAGACATTCAATTATGTATAACCCAAAATGAAATATTGAATATTCATTTTCGGAGAGAGAATGTATTTCTTTTTATTATATAAATATATATATATATATATATATATTCAGTAATAATAAATCTCAAAAATCCTAACATAAATATCTAAATTTTTAATGTAAATGAGTTTGAAAATTAAAAATGAAATTAATTATTTATAACAATTTTTGGTAAATATGACCACTTAAATATGTTACAATAATCCCGATAACTAATTATTATTGGTCTAGTTTTTTATCAACGAGTTGTTTTTATTTTTACTTTTAAATGCAAGTATTAATTAAAAAAAAAGAAAAGAAAGAGACGTATATTGATACTTCCACTACGAAACCACCCAGTAGCTAACTGCCTTATCACACAAGAAATATGTTCAATTTCGTCATAGACAAAAAAGGTCAACTCAAAAAGTCAAATTTCCCCAACAAATCGAACCTATAAATATCCAGTAAAACCTCCACCTTGGAGTCATATCATTTGAAAGTACTTTACTTGCATAGCTTTGCCAAGTCTCTCATCTCTTCTCTTTTATTCCTATATTCTCATTCCCATCAAAACTTTCTTTCACACCTCAATATATATATATTTATAGCTAAGATCTGTTGGAACTCATCAAAATAAAAATATGGTGATGATGAATTTACCGATGAAGCGTGGCCGAGAAGGCGAATTCGATAGCATAACAACCATGGCAAATTGTTTGATGTTATTGTCTCAAGGCAGAGATCATCATTTCGATACAATTGGCAGCTGCAATTCCTCGAGCCGTGTTTTCGAGTGCAAGACATGTAACCGCCAGTTCCCGTCCTTCCAAGCTCTCGGAGGCCACCGGGCGAGTCACAAGAAGCCGAAGCTAGGAGGAGACTTAACTCTGCAAACGCAGATGCCTGCATCTCCGGCTAAACCGAAAACACATGAGTGCTCCATATGTGGACTCGAGTTTGCAATTGGTCAAGCACTTGGTGGGCATATGAGAAGGCACAGAGCATCAATGAATGATAATAGCAATAATAATAGTCACCACAGTCCTGTGTCGTCATCATCGGCTGCCTCCGACGCATCTCCTCCGGCGGTGAAGAAGTCAAGCGATATTCAAGATATTAGGAAGGTTTGGGGCTTGGATCTGAACTTGACTCCTTTTGAAAATGATCATCATCTGAAATTCCAGCTTGGAAAGATTCCTCCTCCCGTTGATTGCTTATGATGATCATGATTTTTGACTACTTCTTCTCATGAGCATGATGAATCCTATCGTTCCTTACTTTTTTTTTCTTTTTTTAATTTGTAATCTAGCTGGTTGTTGTACAACTTGTTCTAGATAGGTATTTAGATTTGAATTCATTAATTAATTTGTTTATCATACGCCAGCGTATAGAATATATACTTACTTTGTATACTAGCGCTGCTTTCTGTGGACATAAATAAATATTAGAATTCAGCCAAACATATATTTTTCATCTTATCTAACCTCTCATTAAATGTCTACATTTAATTTCTAAAAAAAAAAAATGTACTAACAATAATAAAATTGTAATTAATAATTTTATCATATTAAAAAAAAAAAAAAAACCTCTTTAGTTTTTGTATAGATTGCATCGTGAATTTGGGTATTATTGAACTCATAACTCTCTAATTAATCATACCTGAGATACTTTTTCACCTGTCAGTTAATTTTTTTCCTTTAATTAATTTAATTATGCATGCGTAGAGGGTGATGGTTAAAATAATCGGTAAATAAACTTGAATATATTGTAATTAGTTGACGCACATAGAAAATTCTTTTCTCTCATCCTAAATAGTTTTTAAAGTTTCTCATCATTTCCACCATAGATTTTGAAAGAAAAAAAAAAGGGTAAACATTTTAAGTACGGAAAAATTGAGTAAACATAAGTCTTTGTCTAGTTATTCTTTTTATTTAATTGAAAATACTATATATATATATATTTATTTATTTATATTTATATCTATATATTTATATATAACTCCCTCAGTCTTTAATTAGATGTTTACATTTCGATTTTGAATTATCCATAAATTAATGCCTCATTTTCTAAATTAGTTAAAAATTTTGCTAAGAAATTGATATTTTTAAAATTAAAACGAAATATTCAATTTTGGGATAGAGGGAGTATAATTCTCTAAATGTGATAGTTTGATATAGGAAAATTGACCTAGAGAAAAAGTGGATATTTTGTTTCCAAACAAAGTTTGAAAAAATAATGACAAACATAGTGCCATATGACCTAACAATGTTGAGCTGAAACTCATATATAGTAGAACTTTCTAATCACTATATTTGAAATTAAAATTTTTATTTGAATTAAATAAACTTTTTTTTAAAAAAAATTTAATTACTTAATATCTAATAAGAAAGTGTCCATTTACTTATATATTTTTTTTTTTAAAAAAAGAAAAAAATAGTCAATTCCAAATATTACCGAATAAAAATTGTCTAGTGATCTTTTCTTGACACGTGAACACACGAGGGCTTCAAAAGACTATGGAGTCGGGCGTGGAGGGAAGGGGGCGAAAGTACAACGTATCTCAACTGGGCCTACTCTACTGGGCTCTGTCTGTAGTGTAAAAGGACTACCGTCCCATCAGTGCCGCGGCGCAGCAAAATTTCAGGTGCTGTGTTAGGCTTTTATTAAGCCCATCTAATCTGTTTCTCGACAACGAACCACATTCATCCATGAAAGATCCACCCTCTATGTCAAGGTTTTGAAAACTGGGTAGATCGGCTGGTCGGACCGGCTGGATCGTTGATCAATCCCCTTTTCGGTCCGATTAGATAATAAAAATCGATTTAATAAAAAATCGTTCTAAAATTAGAGAATCGGTGGAAACCAATTGGTTCAATCGATAAATCGATGAACCTGTCGATTGACATGTAAATTGCCCGATTTATATTAATTATAGGGTTGGGGTCAAATTGAAAGAATTAAAAAGACATACAACTGAAATGAAAAATAAAATTTGTCTTAAACCTAAATTGATGTCCAAACAAAATCAATTTAGATTGTTCTTGTTCTCGTCGATCAAATTATGAGACTCACTGGTTAGGGCTTGAAGAGAGGAGTTTAGAATAGTGAAAGTAAAAAAATGGGAAGGAGAAAAAAGGAGAACAAGATAGGAAAGAGATAAACAGAGAGCGGAAGAAGTTCAGAGTAGTGAGAGTAGGCACGGGGAAGACAGCGAAAGGGGAAGGGAAGAAAAAAAAAAGAAAATGAAGGGGAGAAAATAAAATGACAGGATTCGGCAAAGCCAATGTAGTTCACACAGCCCTGGGTGAAGGGAAGAAACCCGATGTACTTCCAATAAAATTGGTCGCCCCTGAAGGAGAGCTGATATGGTTTTTGGACAAGATAGCAGCTTCGAAGATGTAAGTGCCTATGTATACAAGATGTGACTCTTAACCTAAAGAAACAATGGGGCACAACTTTTCATGATGAAGATCGCAATCCTCATATTCACACGGAAAAGTCAACCAAATATTCAACGGCTCTGATCCCTTTTTTGTTATTTTGAAAGAATAATAAAAAATGGATAGTTTTGAAAAACTCTCACACCAAGATTTTTTGAATGTAATATAAAATTAACTATAGTATACTATTATATGTAAAATTATTAATTCAATTTCTTTTTGTTTACAGATTTATTATAGTAGACTATTATTTTTTTCGGATTTTTAGCTTGTAAGTTTTTTATTTTTAGTCTAATTCTTGATGTTAATGAAAAATGGAAGTTCAATTTATGAATTCTTTATATGTTTATAGGTTTTTGTGGTAAGTTAATAAATATATATACTATTAATTTGAAGGAAATTTTATTATTTACATATATTTTAGCTTATAAAATAAATAATTTTTAATTTTAAAATTAATCGATTCAATTTCGATTTAATCACGATTGAACCATTGAATTGTAAATCAGTAACTTTTTCGATTTGATGACCGATCCAATTTTGAAAACATTGCTCTATATATTAATCCTTTTCAATTTTAAATTCTCTTTCCCATTCATGAACTCCATGAAAATGTCTATTGTTTTCCTCCTAAAAGTTAAGTCATTTTTAAATTTTTGTATACATTATAAGAATACTTAAAATGTAACTATTTTTTGTCCAAAAAAATTTCAAAAAGTTTTTATTTTCCCCTGTTATCTATGACACTTTTTTTTCAGTGATTTTTATAGTAAGAGTGTAAGTCAAAATTGAGCAAAAAATTTTGACTCAAACTTATTCTCATAGTATACATGTTGAGCTTGAAATTAAGCTCAACAAGGGTTTTTTCTTTTCTTAGTTTGAAATCAATTTCAATTCGATTTAACTCTTATATTTTTAAAATAAAATTTTATTTAATAACTAGTTTCAATATTCAATAAAGATGATCCGAGGTCGACATTATTGTTGTTATTATTTCCGGATCAAATTTGGACATTTCATCCATGATCTGTACGTTTGTCACTCCACCTATTGGGCCGTCCTCAAAGGGATACATTATTGTTATTTTGAATTCAATTTTAGCTTGAATAAAATTCATAGTAATTTATGTTGATCTTCTTGTCAGTACAAAAATTTAATTTAACTCATAAAAATCCTATATTAAAGTTAAGAGGTTGTGGATAAGAACATGGAATTTATTATTTCATTTTAATTTAGGACTTGTTTAGTTGGGGTGTTGGAAGGGGTTATTTGGAAAGCAGATGTCAATAAGGAGATAAATGGACCATTTACCTTGTTTGTGTTGGAGTATTTGGGAAGAGAAGTAAATTAGGATTGAAACCCTTCTCCATATAAGTCAAAATGAGATATTCAATTCTAAATATAAGAATACTTTATTTGGTAATATGCGAATATGGAACAATAGCACTACATTAACCATAACATTTCAACCATTGTTTATTTTACTAAACATGTAGTAAGGATATAATAATCAATCTAATAAAATACTCCATTTTTTCCTACATTCATCTTATATTAATATAACTAAATAAGAACATTCTTTGCTTCTACCAAACAAAATCAAGGCAAGTTGTACTTTATAAATGTAATTACTTCTATCAGGAAAGTAATTTGACACCCTTTCCCATTCTTCTCCTTCTCCTGTCCCTTCACAATCCAAACAAAGCCTTATCTTTTTGTCCAAAGTTTTTGTTCAATTATAACTTTTATCTACTGATGGGTATGAAATTACCAAATTTACATCTTTTTCAATCCACTTTTCAAAAGAACATCAAAAAAAAAAGAAAAAAAAAAAAAAGAGAAAAGGTGTTTTCATTCATATCCTTTATTTAATACTTTTTTCATCATGAATTAAATGTCATATTTTGAGTACATATATTTTAAGAAAAAAGTTTGACTTAATTTATTTTTAAATTAAAATGTCAATTTTCTTAGTAAATTTTATCTATTTTTTTTTAAATGAGACATTTATTTCCAAATAATTCAAAATAGAATATGAGTCATTCAATTCCCATTGAAGAGAGTATTAAACAAAATCAAAATAAATGTTATTACTTTCCACTCCTGATCTCTTATGTGTGTCATTCTTTGTTACATCAGTAAAAATTTGACATACATTCTTAAAAGATCAAGTCCCCTAGGTCCTAGGACTTTGTATATAAAATTTATTAAAAAATATATATAATTTTCTATTAATATTTTATTAGTGTAACAGATAAACGTATCAAGGGAGATTCGATGTCATTACTTTCCAAGTAAATGACTTATTGTCCCTTTGGGGATATTCTAATGAGTGGAGTGGCGATTGTATAGACAATAGATTTCGAGTTTGAATCCCACCAATATCCTCTTAAATAAACGAAATGTTGAAGTGCTTACAAATTGATTCGGACACCACTAAAAAAGTACAAATGACCGTGATTTTTTTTTTCAAAAAAGGTTGACTTTCCCGTTATTAATTAATACTGGTAATAATAACAAGACAATTAATTCAAGATGCAAGAGCAAAACCATACGAGATAGAAATTCAAAGTCCGTTACTCGCCGGCCTATCATTCTTATCCACCTCATTTGCCCTTTTAAATAATGGACAAACTCCACATTAATTAATTAAAACTGATTTCATTAAATTTTGTAACAAATATCCCCATAACATTAATTTAATAACAAACTACACCTCTCTATGTGGTGGTGTACATTAATTCATCATTATCCAAGCCCCACTCCTCTGTCTTCAACTAGATTTTACCCCCAGAGAAAATTACCTAATTACAAAAGTTACCTTGCTTTTGTCGGCCAAAGTAAGTTTCCTTAATTGCCCTCTAATTGCCTCACACCGTTGGTGCTGTTTCCTTTGTATTCACACTAACAACGTGGGTGGGAATTACTTACTGAATAAAAGCATAAATTAATGGGTAAAGGTTAAAAAAGTTAACTTTTTGACTTTTTTTTATCAGTGAGCATGAACTTGCTGTGTATTGAATGAAAATTAATGCATCTTCTTTAGACGATGGTCAAGTTATGCATATCCAGGATTTACATGTTTTTATAATACTCTCAGGATCTAATTAATTTTTTTTATTATTAACTATAAGTTATTATTATTAATTAATTAATTAAGTATTTGAATGTATTTTTTCTATATTACATATTTTTATTAGATGTCCAAATATTCCATCTCTATCTTATAATATAAGTCATTAGCAATCATTCTACATTGATTAAGAAGTTTTAAATATAATTATAACATATCAAAAATATCCTTGTTTTCTCTTCTTAATAACAACGCTTCTCTTTTTATATAATAAATGAATGAAAAAAATCAATGGAGGACAAAATGAAAAAAATATCATAATGATGTATTGATAATTGTAAAATGACTTATATAATATGATAAATGAAACACCCACAAATGATTTATATTTTGGGATGGATGGAGTAAGTATATTTTGAGAGGAAGATTAGAGGTCATTTTGCTAGAAAAAAAAGATTATCATAATTTTTTAAAATGATAAACAGTGACTTATATTTAGTGATAAAATAAATATAAAAGAAGTAAAAAAAAGTAATCAATCTTGAGATCGGAAGGTCTCAAGTCGGAGATATGTCAAAAGTTGATAGGATTCTCGAGTAGAGAGGTATACAGAGAGTTATAGGAGGGATGG
Organism: Parsonsia alboflavescens; assembly: GCA_028571225.1. Classification (NCBI taxonomy): domain Eukaryota; kingdom Viridiplantae; phylum Streptophyta; class Magnoliopsida; order Gentianales; family Apocynaceae; genus Parsonsia; species Parsonsia alboflavescens. The sequence goes on from JAOXNR010001427.1 coordinate 32,085, forward strand.
ATGAAAAAAAAAAAAATATTAAAAAAGGAACAAGTCAGAAAAGTAAATACTGAGACCGCTTATATCAGAAATTTGATTGTAAGAGGGTAAATGGTCATTGGTTATGTAATCTATGCGTGTCAGTAAAAAGAGAATTTTAACTGCGGGGAAAGTGCTATATAATCACCCCGGGCTTCTCACTGGCTTTCACTCAAGGGTCTTAGTCGGTCCTGATTTGTTTTTCTAAACTACTCCAAGAAATTGATCAGTTTAAAAACCTTCCTTGTTTCTCTTCTCTGGCAGGTTTTACCGGCGAATCTCACCGGCGATCATCTCTGAGGTATTTCGAGATTACTCCAAAACCTTGCTCATTGTTCGCCAATTTTTTTCCTTCCCTGAAACTAGGGAAAATTGTTTACTGCACTTCGATCATGTCCCTCTTCATCAGTGAACATAGAATGCATGTCATGTTTGAGTCATTTACATGAACTACTGAATTCTTAATATCAAATTTGAAGAAATTGTTTTATCAAAACAAAGCTCAGTTTCGTTTTCATGATGAACACAATTTTTTACTGTTTTCTGGGAACTGAAGAACTAAAATTTTCTGTTTCAATTTCGTATGTTTTGATCCCGTCCTTTTCTTTACAAGGCTTTAACATTTTCACTTTCTATGTTTGTCTTTCTGCATTTTATTCGGTTTTTCCCCCCTTTTTTGTCAATAAATACTATTAATGCAAGTACAGGCTATTATTTATTTATTCTTTCCTAAAAGGCTTTCAAGAAACCTTTTTTTTTTTCCAAGTAAACGTTGTTCGAGATATTGACTTCCTTTCGTTATCTGTTCTTTAGATGTAATTAACGAATTTACAGCAAGGGCAGCCGCAGGCAAAAAGTTTTGGTGGGGATGATGGAATGCGTACAGCAATCATAGAGCTCTGGCTGATTGGCATTGTATTCTAATTATTCAAAATGGTAGACTACATTCAACTGGAAACTCTTGATTGTTTTCTAAGGATCCGTTGTGCTACCTTCACCGTTTCTCCTTAATTAAAAATTTTTCATTTGCTGATAAATAAAATCAATTGTATTGAGTTGTGCCTGCCAGTTTGTTTGCAAGGGTTGTAGTATCAAAGTCAGGCCTTTTTCTGGAGTATTATCTGTGAGTTTTTTGTGATACTTCTTACAAGTTTTGAGGTGTCGGAAAAATTGATTTTCATTCTTAAAGAAAAATTTTCTGGTCCATGTTGCAGACTATCAATGTGCAACATGAAATTTTGATATGAAATAATGTTTTTGATTTTGGTTGATGTATTCATCTGTGATGTTTGATGATCTATGAATTTGAGGTCATATATTGAGTACTTGTTCACGAAAGAAGTTTCCTTTCAGCGATGAAATATGATTTTTAATATGAATGAGATGAATGTGGCCTTCAAAAAACTCTTTCAACTGAGTGATCTTTTCCAAGTTTTCAAAATATTGAACTGCAATAAAATGATTTATGTGCTGTTCTGAAGGTTACTTCTGCTAATTATGGCCTTACAAAATGCTTTAATTGTGTCATTCTGCCAACTCAGTTATGGTAGAATCATAAACTTCAATAGACTCATAGATTTTACTCATTTCAATTTTGGGGCTTATGCAGATTCTCGAAATGGTTGATTTAAATTTTCTATGGTTGTTAACTCATCATAATATGCATGCATGCACGTATTATGGGCATAAAGTCCACCATCTATTAACAACATGCTGTTAATCGTTGAAATACCTCAACATGTGTCAGATTCTTATATTTTTTCCCACTCATAACTCATCAACCCATTATATTACTATTTTGATTTAGTTACTTTAGGATATGCATTTGATGTACTTTCTAGGAATGCACTACTTTGAGGATGCTGTTGACATTGCAAATAAATAAACTGTTTGATGATTTTGGACATTTTAGATCCTAATATTTTGTTGATGGTAAGTTTGTGAATGCCTTGTGTGTGATACATTGTTGATGGAGACGAGTTGTGCTTGTGAGCATAAGGTCATCTCCTTCTCCTATGTAGTATATTCAGAGACTATGCTATAGGGTCTTTTAGATTCCAATTCTGTTCTGCATGTAACAAAAGCAGTTCATTTTCTCGTATGGTTGTTTATATCGGAACTATGTTCTTGACTTGAAGTTTTCTTCTTGTTATTTCTCTTTTCGTGCTCTATGTTTTACCAAAGACCTAAATGTAGAGTACATATGTTCTGGACCACCTTGCTCTTAAAATATTAAAATTTTGATGATTTTTGCAGTCTTTCAATGACAAGAACTTCTGGATCCCAAAAAATTCTGGTTCTCCAACAGATGGCAAGATAGGCATTGAAGCTTTGTCCAAAGAAGAGCAGAAACGCCCTCATCATTGGGATGCTTCTGAGGAAAAGATTTTTGGCAGCAAGAAGCAAGCAGCAGAATCCTTTGGCAATGGACCAATTCCTGGAACTGCAAATATGAACATTTCCCTGTGGGGTAAGTCTCTCCGGACTATTGATGGTGCTCGTAAGGACATCTCTCCTGGCACTGGACATCTGAATATCCACGGAAGAGGTCTTTTGGATCAATTTGGAAATGATTCAGCAATTAACTTATCAATATCTCACACCATGAAGGAGCCCCTGAATCTAAATGCTGACATTGGGAAAGGAAATGCTGCTCAGGTTAGGAATTCAGGAAATGCCTTCTCCATGTCAATAGGACAGCTGAATGAGATTGGAGAGAACAATAAAATTCCCTCAATCTCAGCCTATCAAGCAAATTCTAATAGTGTACCACTTCAGCCTACTTATGGTAAGGAGGATCAAAATTCCATTTCACTAGGCCACAGCTTCAACAAGGCTAGCGAAAATTTCATCTCAATGGATCAGTCTCATGACAAGGGTGGTGGTGAGTTCATGCTAATGGGTCATCAGTATCATAGGGTGAATGACAATATGCTTTCAATATTACAACCTTTTAACCAGGGTAGTGGTGGTTTTGCATCATTGGATCAGCAATATGTAGCTGGTAATAACAATTTCATGCCCGATGGTCCTGGTTACAATAAGGAGCATAAAAAATTTTTTATGATAGGCCCCTCATATGATAAATCCAGTGAGAGTTTCAAGTCAATGATTCCTTTTGACAACAGAGGTGCTGTAATCACTTCTATGAACCCAACTCACCATAAGGAGGATGCTTCAACTATGTCAATGGGTGTTTCCTTTGATACAGGAAATTCCAGAATTTTATCCATGGGTCAGAACTATGTTACTGGTGGGAACACTATTATGTCCTTTGGAACGGTGGCAAATTGTACTTCTGGGGGGGTTATTAGCTGCTCAGATATTTCTTCCAGTCAGTCTTCAGTTCAACTCACCGAAGCTACTCCCCAGAGGGAGCCTAGTGAGGCAAATGTCACTCGGGCCACTAAAGTCACTTCAAGAAGAAAGAAGAATGATAAACCCAAGGACAAAGAGAAAAAGAAGAGCGATGAAAACATCTTTCCTTCTAACGTTAGAACTTTGTTGTCAACTGGTATTTTTGATGGAGTTCCTGTGAAGTATGTTTGCTGGTCTAGGGAGGTGAGTTTGGATATCAATTGGTCTTTTCTTTTATCAATTTTTTCCTTTCTCATTATAACATTTGCATGTTCGTACAGCTAAGTCTTAGAGCAGTTATAAGAGGATGTGGTTTTTTGTGTGGCTGTGATGACTGTAAATTCTCCAAGGTAAGAAAATCCACAGCCTAAATTATACTTTTCAATCGAGATTTTACACCTAACAGAAAATTCAACTCATCCTGTTCAGATTCGCAATGCTTACGAGTTGGAGCGTCACGCTGGTTGCAGGACCAAACACCCAAACAGTCATATTTTCTTTGAAAATGGGAGAACTATTTATTCTGTGGTCCTAGAATTGAAGACCACTACTCAGGAAAAGTTATTTGAGACAATTAAAAATGCCTCAGGTTCTCCGATCAACCTGGAAAATTTCCGTACCTGGAAAGGTGAACTACCACTTCTTGTGTCTTCGATCACAATCAGGATTTTTCTTTGGAGGCTGATGAGTTTGAGCTTCTTCTCTGTATTGTGCCCATCCTAACCAATCTTTTCTTATCTCCTTATTGCAGAATCATATCAAGCTGCGGAGCGTGAACTTGAACGCATCTATGGAAAGGATGGAACAGCGATGCAGTCTTGAGTTTCGGCTCCGTCAATGGTGATGTAGATTGGTGTACCCATTAGTTAAGACTTTTTAAGTTTACTTTCCTTGCTGGCAGAAATATTGTTGTGCCTGAATATTCGTTTCCTTTCTAAACAATATATGTGAACTATTGTTGCTTATTTTGTAAAATTTGGGTGCATGAAATTCTGTAGAAATCCTTGAAATAGAGGAATTTCAAGTTGATAATGGTTATTTAAGTTCATGATCTTAATTAAATATACCATAACATCTTCTTCATGGGATGTGGGGCAAACAGTCCCTTTGAAGAATATACTATATGCACTCCAAGATTTTCATCCGCAGGAGTATGAATGAATATTCTAAATACTTGCCCAAGTCCCACAATGCTGGACCGGCACTTGTTAAAAGAGTGCCAAAATGAAAATTATGGCTCTCCTAGGCGAACTGCTGGAATATTCTCCTACCTCTGCAAGTTAATTCTTCTTGTGTGACTCATACATTATTCTCTTCACTACCGATAGCTTTTGTTGCATCAACTTGAGCTTGATGATTTTTTGCAAAATTTGTGTCTGTTAATTGTTGATCGATGGGTGATATATGATCTGTACTGCTTGACTTGGATGATGGTTTTGTGTCTCTGCTCTTACCCCATATTATCATGTATAAGCCAAGAATAATGAAAAATGCCCCAAGCACCCTACAAGAAGAAACGTAGAACTTTGTTACAGAATGTAATCTATTCTTGTTTTTTTAACATATTTCTTGTACCTTCCAAAGTTCAATTTCTCAGATAGAATGAAAGTGCTCAAAATTGCGACAAGAACCATGGTTAGAGGGCTAAAAGACGTGACAAAAACTGGTCCTTTTATCCTCATTATCATTCCTGAAACATAGTAAGCAACTGCTGAGGTGATGATTCCCTGTAAGATAAATTTTAAAACCCAAGTAAGATGATGACTTTCTAAGTACCTTAAAAAAAAAAAAAAAAAAAAAAAAAATCTTACGCTGTAAACATATGACAAAAGAATAACATCCCAACGTATAGCCCAAACTCCGTAATTGCCCCTCTCTGCCACTAAGGTGACTGCAGTGTTCATCATTGATCCACAAAGGCACACTAGACAAGTGAGGGATAGTCCAGCCGGGTATGACTTGAATGCAATTGACTGTAAAAATAAATCCTCCTTTATTACATGAAAAATAATATATGTATAATTAGTCCAAAATGCGTGTACTACTATTGCATGCGTTTCATAAGTATGGAATGCATTCGCGTGTATTCACATGATAGACACGTGTACTCCAGAGCATTTCTCTATGATTAGTACCTGAAGGATGTAAAAGGCGGCACCACAGACGCAACCGGCGGTGAGCATGAGGGCTCCTTTAATGGTATGCTGCTGGGTTTCTGTTGGGTGAGGTAGTCCATTGTCGTCCCTGGTGGTGGTCCAGGGCAATCCAATGGAGGGTCCAGTAACCAGTGTCATAATCATGGCACCACTAACAATGACTAGTGTCCCAACAATTTTTGCCTGGCTGCGTATTTCTTTAATCTTCACCTCCTCCAACCTGGAAATCCACCGTTATCCAAATCGTCCCAGATTCTTGGCACTTAATTTGGTGAATTTGAATTTTTTAAATAGGACTGCATCATCCTCTAAGAAAATTGTGCATAGGCTAATTTTAGGTATTATGTTGACTGTGATAACAAAAAAAAAGAAAAAAAAGAAAAAGGAAATAAATTTGAAAAGTTGTCTCCATCCATCAACTTCAAGAACACGTGAAGTTGATTCCCATTATGAAATTTCAAGATATGGTCATAAACATGTTTAATTTCTACTAGGAAATTAAGAATAACAAATTGATATATACCTCAAAATCCAAGAAAACAAAAATGTTAAGGCAGGAATCATGTTAACCATGGCCACGGTAAAAGTTGCTGTGGTGTGCTTCATTGCTTCATAGTACACGTTCTGGTCGATTACAGGTCTGTGCATAATAGAATATTTTTGTTAACAAATATGAAAAACGACGAATTAAAATGGTAACGATGAAGATAGCGTTCAGGCAAAAGCCCGCATGAAAGAAAAATAAAAAAAAAACCCATTAAATTTCAAGGTTGAAGATTGAAGGAACATGAATTTCCTTACTCTAACAGGCTGAGCAAAACTATCTTCCAAATGACTGAAAAAGTCATTTTAGGCCTAGTTTTCCTGCGAATGATCATCATGAGAAAACTAAGGATGATGAAAACAAGCAATTGTAGACGAAGAAGATCAAGAGAGAAATTAATCAGACCTCTCCAAGACAAGAGCAAAAGGAGCAAATATTGTTGCAGCAAAGAGAAATCTGTAAACAGCAAAGGTGTAATGGCACATTCCTTTGTTTAGAGCATTCTTGGCAATAATTGCAGAACCAGCGTAGCCCAACTGCAACCCAACAACAGCCAAATAAGGCTTACCCTCCTCATATAACTTCACTAAAGCTTCTTTTGCCATTTTCTTTTTTTTCTTCTCTTCTCTCTTGTCAATGGTGGCATATATATATACCTTTTTCCCTTTTTCCTGGGGATGGTGACTTCAGTATTTAATATATATATATAAAATATATTGCGGCAGAGAAAAGGATGGGAGGGGGGCGGGGGGGGGGAACCAATTTGTAGCACGATAATGATCTTACAATAAAGTAACACATCAATTCTATAGCAAAAATATTGATGTCCATGCCTCTTTATACATGTTTAAAACAAGTGTCCATATTTTGTTCACTTAATATTTATACATGTTCTCTTGATAGCAAGAGGTCGAACACAGGATCATTCGAACAAGAGTTGTCACGTTTTTTTCCGTAAAATTACCTTTTAATTTTTGGTTGGAATATTTTTCATAAACTGGTCATAATATATAGGATAAAGTTGGACTATAAATAAAATTACAATTAATAACTAGACAAATTTAAAAATGAAACATAAAACTTAAATATTTTAATAATATGCAATTCTTAATATTAAATTTAAGAATATGTATTTATTTATATTCTAGATATCAAGATAAAATTGATTAACGCAAAATCTCTATATTGTTATACTCAATTAAAATTATATTAATTAAATTATGATTCCTATAGAGAACAAAAGTTAACTTCACACGAACATATAATAACTATAACATACAAATTCAATTGTAGTGAATAAGTTAGGGAAAATCACTTACTTATTATTGCTAAATATAACCAAATTTATCGAAGAGAAAGTCTGAATTTGATCAAGTCTAATACGTTGTATTCTCCTCTTAAGACAGATTCCCCCCTTGTGGTGCTTAGAGTATTCGTGGAAGTCTGCCTCTTAGGGTAAAACGATCACACAGACTGAGGAAGCACACTAACAGCAAGCTTAGCGAATCAAATATTGTTTGAGTACTGTATAGAGAAATAGAGGATCATTTAAGGTAAATTGAAGAATAATGCTTTTGGAGAGAATGGATGTTAAAGAAATAGAAGCAGAGTTTTGAGAGCTTTCTTATTTTATACGTATCTCAAAATGGCAGACGGAAATTCATTATCTATAGACCGAAATGGGACTTTTCATTAAAATACATGATACTAATTATTTTCAATTAAAGTAAATGACTCTAATTATTAATAAAAGATGTATGTTTTAAACTAAAAAACATATCTCATTTTATGAATAGTTTTTCTTGAGTAGCCTCATCAAAACACTAGTTATTTATAATATTAGATTATATAATTTAAGTAATAAGTAGCTCGCTTATATTGAAGCTTGATATAACTCAATATTGTAACTTATTTTAAATTGAAATTCACAATAAAATTTTCAACAATTTTTAACTCAACTTAATTAAATGACGAAATTAAATCAGAAGTAGAAAAAATGTTGACGAGTCCGAATATAATATAGCTCATGTGAAATGAAAATAATATATATATA